>SGPK01000244.1:0-35939 GCA_004802695.1 Phellinidium pouzarii
CAGACCCCTTGCCTAACAATAACAGAATGAGCAATATGTATAATGTGTTTTTAATTAACAAAAGGCATTATCGTACACATAGAGATTCTACTCTATGGTGTCTATGGAACCTATGGTAACTATGATAGTCTATGTAGAACAACATAGACGTCGATCATCTAGTCCGTCTATGGCAATTTAGTTTTTTGCTGATGCAGGTTTGCCACTCGCATTTTGAGGCTGAGTTCTGCCAAAAAAGCTATAGCCGTGGCAAAACTATAGGGTTCGACGTTAAGTCAGTATGTAAGACGGTGAGAGTAATCATTTGAGTAAGAGCAGCATCGTTTAATATTTCTTCTTCCCACCAGTGTAATATCTTGCAACTGGTTCGTCTTCGGCTTTTACTTCTGTTCACTTTTCTAATCACAGAGATCAACTAGACTCTAGGGATCGCAGAAGGGCTCGCCTATCTTCATGAGAATGGTGTGGTACACTCAGACATTAAATCTGTGTGTTCTTTCCTCTTAGATCGTGTAGCGTCATAACTTGATAGAATCTGGCACCAAGGATAATATATTAGTTTCGTCCTCCGGTATCCCTAAAATCTGTGACTTTGGGATCTCTCGCGCTATAAACTCGACGCAAGCAGCTCTAGGAGGAAATACAACAAACCCCGGTGGACCGATGGGCTCAGCACGATGGGCTGCTTACGAACTGCTCGCTAGGAGCGAGGAATTTACAAAGGCTTCAAAGGAATCGGATGTTTGGGCGTTTGGAATGACAGTACATGTACGCTCCTCTTCATTCTTTAGGACAACACTGTCTGAAGAAAGGCTTAGGAATTGCTAACAAAGGAAAGACCTTATGCGCATATTGTAAACGATTTTCAAGTGATCTTCTCTGTAATTAGTCGGAAGCTGCCTTTGAATCCAGTACCCAAGAGCTGGTCAAAGGGGGAAGAAAATCTCTGGACCATTTGCCATGATTTTTGCTGGATATTGGATCCAGAAAAGCGCATACGAATGGATGATTTCGTGAAGAAACTGCGCGACTTGAGGTGCGTCTACTTTAAGAAATGCGAATTACCCGCTACAGTACAAATATACTCTAGATCTGGCGTCTACACCAAGGATCATAACTCCTCATCACTTTGGACGCTCTGCAAAACAATAAAACGACGCTTCAGGAGAGCATAGATACTGAGGTAAGCGTAATGTCCGTTGTGCTCTGAGTAGCCTAAAGGAATTTTCATAAACGGCATTAGGGAACCTGCACTTGAAAGAATACACACTACCTTACTCCCTCACCTCAGCTGGTTAAATGTTATTACATATCGAAGCGTCTTTTTTGTCGCCCCCCTTCCAGTCTTCTTTCTCGTTTTTGATTTTGTCTACTAATCACATTAAAACTTCCCTCTTGCAAAAAGGAACAAGGAAGAACTTTGGAAGAAACGTTGTCAGCAATTTCCGTTCCCGCCGGAATGTCAATGGTACTGTTTATCTTTACGTTTGGGAAATCACGCATAGCGGGAGTAAGCATTCAATGAAGTCAGACAATATCCTTGAAATAACAGATCACTGCAATGAACGTGCATGTAGGAATAACATGAGGCTTCGTCGAATTTTATTTCAAGACGCCGCCGCATGGCTGATATCATCTCTGAGTCCCTCGAAAGAATACGAACTTTCCATCTACTATTCAAGTGATCCGGATAAGGCAGAAAGTCCCGCCCAAGAATTGAACTCTCGCATGAACTATGTTCAGGATTTCGGACCTGAGAACTGTCTGGGGATTTCTGTACACATGAGTAGGCGCCTCAGCAACATCGAGTTTTATTTATACCTGGGAGTGACCGGCACGTTTGCGATGAGGTTTAAATACCTCCATTAGCGGATCTTAGGGTGCCAGCAGCTCATCTCACGCCACGCGCTATATCTGCCAGACGCCCTAGTGTTTTGCTACGTCTTCCTTTTGCCGTCACGATCTAGCGCTCCAAGTCATTAGCCTCAATTATCGCATCAGGTTCAACTCGATGCTAGTACCTACGGACGAAATTCAATACTGTACCGTCCAGCGCTTGGCAGGTCCGTACTTTGGTACCACAGTAATCTCACGAACGCTTCTCGGTCTAATTATCGGTGTTTCGCATCTTTTCGGATAATCAACCTCTGCTCCACGAGCCTGGCACTGGCAGTACTAGTAGCACCTGGTTGCTCCATTGCTTCGCGCAGTTTTTCCTTCTACATGCCCGTCTTTGGCATGCGCTTAACTTAAAATGAGTTACGAGAATTACGCAAGACGCTCAAGAAGCGGCATCGAAGGTCTGGGTCGTAATTCTGCGCAAGGACAGCAAATGGTTGTCCTGGGTAGGACATTAAACTTCCCCTAGCAAGTGTGGAAAAAGGCTAGTAAAAGATAGAAGAGTGTTCCAGCCGATGGGTTCGTGAGTTGCCCTCAGCATAACCTGGGATTATCCCCTCTCAGGACCGGAGGTAACAGGCCACCGAGCGGTTGTGCGTGGGCAGATGGCAATGGGCAACTACTTGGGTCCGCAATGACATTTAAACTATGAGGTCCGCGACGACCATTAAACTACGGGGTTTCGGACTGAACCAGAAACCCCCTGGGACGTTTGAGAGTACCGTAGAACTCTCCAGTATTGCCANGGGGGCGGCGATACACCACCCACAGGGCTCGGATGCGACTGACTGAACCACCAGCTGGTCCACCCCAGCTTACACCCGAGGCCCCCATGCTTCCCGCCGTTCACGAGAACGGAGGGCCTCAAGCCAAACAACCGTGCGATGGCGCACACACCCCAACCGCCCATCGGACACATCTCGACCTAACGTACAGGGGCCTGCTGCCCTATCCTGGCCAAGACCAATGGACAACCATTTCTTTTAATAAAAAATNAAAAAACACACTATCTCTCCCTCATACTAGAAAGACCCACCACCACCTTCACCCCAACCGCAGTAATGCAACACCCCAATATCGGTAGCTACAGTAGATACACGTAGAATACCGGGGGCCTACGGCCCCCGTGCATTTTTCCCACATGTGGATTGACGCGCGTAATAAATGCAATTCAACAACAACAACAGTCCTTCGCGACATTCAGCTTTATTATATTATGTTACTAGAGACCAGCTTATCTTAATCTATACCTTATGTTCATTAATTCTAGTTTATGAATGCAAGTAGATGCAAAGTCCAAATTCCACTCTCCTGGGAACATCGCACTTATCGAACTTGTCTCAACCCCCGATTGAACTTATTAAGACTACCTTCCATTCTGTGCCCTTGCAACAAACTCATCGACACGCGACTTTACATTTGCAATATCCGCTAGCAGTCGCTCATGCCGCCGCTTCATTATATCGTACTGTTTGAACTCAGTCTCACCTGCGTATACGTCCTGATGTAGGGAGCTTGGGCTGCGGCTCCGAGCTTTTTCTTTAGGCACCACTTCAGATTCTTTTTTTTCTATTCCCTGTTGATTCACTGTCGCTGCCACTCCAGTTCCGCCCCTGTCTGCGGGATTTTTCCTCGACAGGTAAAGGGTCCAAGTTCTTGCGGCCGTTTAATCTCTTGCGTTGGATTCTTGGATGCACATTAATTTTTTCCCCGTGAGATCTAGGACGGGCCTCAGGGCTCTCTATGATTGACGCTGGCAGGTTCCGCCGTGGATGGGGCGTCGGGGGTACACGGTCCCTTGGAGCCTCAGGCGTTTGTACAAGCATATCGGCGAAGCGCGCGCGGCGGGGTGCTTCGCCCTTCGTTACTGTTGCAAAGTTTCGTGCAGATTGCTTTATAAATTTCAGGCCTTGCTCATTCTCGCCGACCGAACTTGCTCTTGGACGTATACGCAATTCTGGCGGCTCGCTGTTTGAGCGTGCCAGTCCTGCTCCAATGACATTTGCACTCGACACCGTAGGGGTCGTACTGCGGCGCGACATTGAGAGCATCGACATTGCAGATCCGGGGCGTGGACTCGGGCTCGGACTCAACGGTCCCTCTGTTTCCGAAGACATTGACGCATCCGAGCCCGAACAAGGCATATGCTGCAGTGGTACGCTCACGCTAAGAACATTCGCGCTTAAGCTTGAGCCCGTACCGGTGTTTGTGTTAGAGGAAAATGTGTTGGTATACGATGCGTTCGGTTCCATCTCTATGATCTGCGTTGTCGTGTCGTCAAAACGTAGCTCTTTCCGCACAGCAGACGAACGCGGTGTAGAGCGAGAGTATGACATGGCACGCGGTCGACCCATTCCTAATTCAGCTCTCTCACCTTTCACCCCAGCCACATCGGATGGTGTAGGCGCGATCCCAAAATGCGGGAGAAGTACTTTGGGTTTCTTTCCACTTTCGAGCACACGCTTGCGGGCACTCATGCCAACGCAATCAACGAGGAGACGCATAGCTTCACGATCCGATACAGGTCGCGCCTGTGCACTCCTTCGCACGCTTGCGACACGAACAGTACTTGGTGGTACGACGCCTGAACTGCTATGTGTAGGGCGCATCGGAGTAATGAGTGGATGAACGTGTGTAGAGGGATCAGCAGAAACCGATGGCTCCTTAGATGAGAACAGACCCGGAGACGCAGAGGGGGGTTCAGCAGGAACGACTCGTGTGGCGTCGTCGAAGGCATATTTAGGCGGTCCCCAAGAGAAGCCGATGAATGATGCAATAGATTTCTGTGCAGAGCCGGAGCCAGAGTTACCAGACCGAGAGAGACTACGACGGCCGAATGCGGGTGTCGACATCGTATTTTGCAAGTAAGACAAACCGGGGGATGCTGTTGGCCTCGATGAGACAGACGATTGAAACAACGCAGAAAATGCAAAGGGCTTTGAAGCGTCAGCCGAGTTCTCTGTATTTTCTTCTTCTACCGGAAGAGGCACAAGGGGTGTGGTGTATGTGAACTGCGGGAGCAAAAGATCGGAAGGCGCAGATCCTATGTTTGACTTTAATGTTAGCGAGCATTAGGGTTACGAATGAACTGCATGCAACCCTACTTTTGTGCAAAGTCGTCCAATTGACATCTTTAAAATATGCGTGGCTTTTTATCTCATTGACAGATTGCCGCCCAAGGCGGACTTCATGGTGTGTCAAAAGGCTACCATTCAAAGCGTCAAGTATAGTCCACAGATACAAATTCGACACTCACTCTTTGATGAGACTCACGAGAGTTGCATCCACCGGAACATTGCGATCAAATTTCAAACTGGTCTTATGAAAATTAGGATCGAGATTAAAAGAATTAGGAACAGAGACAAACTTCATGATGCATGATCCGAGAGTAAGTCTGACGGATGTCGTTCGCGAAGAACGGCGCTACGCCAAACGCCAGCTCGTACAACATCGCACCCAGGCTCCACCAATCTGTCTCACGACCATATCCTGTAGAATCTTGCACGATCTTCTTGTTAATATTTCCTTTTCGGCTGTTATTCATGTTGAAATCTTCATCATCCGAGCCGGCGCCTCCATCCTCGTTATCAGACATCTCGAGTGCAACAAGCGCTTCCTCATGCGCTTGCAGTATTTCCGGAGAAATGTAATCGCAAGTACCACATGGAACGAGACAGAACTCACGTGGGATGCACTGTGCACCATCAGGTCCGGGTGAGAGCAGCGGCGCGGCGCTCCCGAAATCGATTAGCAGCAGACGTGCATCCGGCCTGAGCACAAAGTTGTGGGGCTTGACATCGCGATGCGCAAAGCCACAGTGCGAATGAAGCCAGCCGAGCGCAGCGACACACTGTGGAGCCCACCAACCAAGGTCTGCAGACATGAGACGCCCTGTGCCGGACGACTCGAGTACGTCCCACAGCGAGCCACCTGCAGCGTATTCCATAACAATGTTGAGGAAGGAAGAGCACTGATATGCGCAGAGTATCCGCGGTGTCCATACGACCGGGTCCACAACTTTGGTTGAGGACGGGATGCCTGATTTGAGTGCGAGCAGAAGAATGTGGCGTTCGGTCTGCGGGGAAAATTGTTCGCGCGTCTTGAGAGCAAANTTTTTTTGAGACACGCTTGCGAACATATACACGTCCATCGATACGGCAGCTCACTAGCTCGACCTACATATGCGAGATTAGAGTCTCAAGATCAAGAGTATGTAGTGTCGGTGGAAAGAACGCATATGTACCTGGCCGAATTGGGCTTCAGCAAGTTGACCGAATGAGTCAAGGTCTTTATCCGAGAAACGTAGTTTGTCAAGTTGAGAGGACTTTTCTGCGATAAGAGGATGGTTTGTTAGACGAACTCGGAGACATAGACGCACAACGCACGTGTTTTGCCTATGACTGCTTGACCATGCAGCAAGCGGTCAAGAGCGATGCCCTCCTCCTCGTCATTGCCATTGCATCCGAGAAGTGTCTGAATTTGGGACTTGCGTTGATACCAGGCCGTAGGACTAGGTTTAGACATTCAAGTACATGAACGAGTCGTCTATGAACGTGGACTGTAGCCTGTGGACAGTTCAGATGCTATTCCGTCCGTTCTACCCTGAAAAGAGTTTTTAGAAGTAATTGCAGAGCTAAAATCAAGATACCGGAAGATTCACACAGTAAATATGAAGAAAAAGCAGATGAAAGCGCAACGCAGTGGCGGGGAAAAACAAAGTTCAAAATTTAACGCGACTTGCTTCAACACACGCGCTTTAGTCACGTGTCACGCTTCGACATGCGCCCACATTCATATTATTTCTTTCTGAAACCTGCTTGCTCTCTTGCTCTCTTCAAGTGAGTGCAATGAATATCTGTAGTTGTCGTGCCAGCCTCAAGCTGCGTCCTGCGCCAACCTGCACTCTTGCACGCAGCATATCCAGCTCGCCGTATGGGCGTACGCATGTCTGGCGACGGCGACCGCCTGTGCTACCGAACCCGGTCGTGCCGCTATTCCCGCAACGCGTTGTGCTTGCTGACGGGAGCACATTCGTGCACTGGACAACCTCACCTCGCTCATTCATAAAGCTCACGCGCGATACTACAAACAACCCGGTATGGAATCCATGGCTTGCAGGCAGCAATCCGGAGGACGTTGAAGGTGCCAGTGCTGGCCGCCTCGGTCGCTTTAGGAGGAAATTCGACGAGCTAGGTGGTGCAGGAATAAAGACGGAGTGGATTGAGAATGCGATGGAAGAAAAAAATCGCGAGAATAAAGAGGGACAGAGTCCGTGAGTTTCTCCGTTGCAATTAGAGAACATGAGATGAATATTTTTTTTCTGTCTTTTATGGATAATTAGGAAAGAACGAACATCCCCAGAAAAAAGCACTGGTCTCATGAAGAAGTAGCGAGATGTCTGCATTGATGTAGATGCATTCGGAGAGGAGACGGCAGATTAGAATGAACCGTAATTGCTGTCATGCACCAGCACATGTCTATTATCATTATACGAGTTTTCTCGCTTCCTCTGCCTTCTTTTCTACAGCCTCTTTCACTTCCTGTGCTCCCTCCTCTATTTTCTTCACTGCCTCTTTTCCTCGCTCCTGAGCAATGGTCACAACATCCTCGCCCATCGTACGGCCTAGTCCTAGAGCCTCACGAATCTTCAGGCCCGTCGCGTCCTGGACGGCACCCACAGCACTAATTACACCCTTCTCTACCGCTGCCCGCCCTTCGCTCGTCTTTGCCTTCGCCATCTCCCAAGACATCCGCGTATGTGCGACCGCTGTGTCCGTGAACTGCGCGACGCGCGGCACGTACGTATGTTCGAGGTCAGAGACATACTCTCCGATCTTAGCGGCAGTCTTAGGGAGAAAGTGGTTGAGCGAGAGAACGAGTAAGGTGGGCGGAAGGAGGAAACGTGTAGGAAGACCGCGCGAACGCGCGATAATTGAGCCAGAGAGTGTCGCAACGCCGACATAAAGCGCACCAGGCGTAAGCTGCTCCTCAGGTGCCTTGAAAGATTTTATTCTCTCTGAGGACCGAATTCAAACTGAATGTCAGTATAATGAAATATACGACAAACGAATATACGCACGCTCAACGGCATGTTCAATGTTAATCCATTTATAAACCCAGCCGTGGACGTAGGCATATGAGTCTTTATAGTTAGCAGTAAGCGACTCCCGTGTTGTGCCAATGCGTCGTTCGAGCTCGGAGGGCGTGTCGACAAGAACGAGCTGAGGCTCGGGTTCTGGGTAAATCGAAAGCTTTTCGCGTGGGGCTACCTGAAAGCCCACGACGGCTGCGGCTGCGGCGCTGGCAAACGCCTTTCTAGGCTAATGGAAGCAAAGTTAAATATTAGAATTAGCACAGAGCTCGTTGCCCATGAACTTGCCAGACGAGCCCGAAGCATCCCAGAACGATGCAAGAGCAGTTTGCGGACTGGCGAGCAGCGAGAGCAGAAGAATCGTCACGTGTATCCTTTGCTTAGATAAAGAGAGCGCGCGCCACGGCTTGCGTCTCGACACGCCTTTTAACGAGGTACGCGTAACACAAAAACACATCTTGTACATCAGCCGCCATCTCTACGCGAAGTGTAAGTGCTAGTAACGACCTACAATGCCGACTTTCAGTGTCAAAATCAAGCACGCTGGAAAGGTCCTGGAGGACTTCCCGCTCAACACCGATGCCCCGCCCTCTGTCTTTAAGCAGATCATCTACGAGAGGACAGGTGTGCCGACGGACAGGATGAAGGTCATGATAAAAGGCGGTGTCCTCAAGGTGCGCTTTCATCCTGTTGCCCCATGCATACGTGAGGAGAGCTGATGGTCATCGCATCTACCTGCACCGAAACAGGACGATTCCAACTGGGACAAAGTTTCACCCAAAGAGGTGCGTACATGTAATCTACATGTGGGATGCAAGTGAGCTGATACTCTGTGTGTTTTAGGGCCAAATTTTCATGGTGATCGGCGCTGCTGGCGAGCTGCCTAAGCCGCCCGAAAGACCGATTATGTTCCTCGAAGGTCTGTACTTAAATCGTGCAAGTATGCCAGAGAATTTGTACTTATATTATGAGAAGATATGGATGACAATGGTATCGCTAGTGTAAGCACTTTTCTTTTTGTAGTCGCGTCGCATCTGACATAGCATATATTCACCGCATTCAGCACGAAATGCCTTGTGGTCTCAAGAACCTCGGCAACACTTGCTACATGAATGCCTGCCTTCAGGTTATGCGGACCATCCCTGAGCTGCAGCAGAGTCTCCGAAACTCTGCTGCGACTCCCGCAGGTTCCGCTCTGGAGGGCAATGCAGACCTCGTGAACAAGCTGCGGCTCATGTTCTCGGGCATGTCGTCTTCAGGTTTCGGGCCTGTGTATACACCCATGTCCTTCCTTGCGTCACTGCGTCAGGCCGTACCACAGTTTGGGGAGCTCGCTCGCCAAGGCAAGGGTGGCATGTCTGGTTACGCGCAGCAGGATGCGGAGGAGTGTTGGACGCAGATCTTCAATGCGCTGAAGGCGCTCCCTGGTAATTTTGTTGAGCATTTTATGTTGGGCGAAATGCGCCGCGAGTATGTTTCATTGTTCTTACATCTGTAGAAACTCAGGAATGACAATTTTCTGTATCGAAAGGTTGAAATGCGACGAGGCCGCAGAGGAGGAGCCGACACTGACATTTGAGAAGGTACTGAAGCTCGAATGTAATATCACTGCCAGCACAAGCTATATGCATACCGGCATATTGGAAGTGAGCCAAATCTTATTTCCATCAGTACTGTACTTGTTGCTCATCATCACGTCGATCCCAATACAAAGGCATTGGATCAAAAAATAGAAAAAACATCGCCGTCGCTTGGAAGGGAAGCAGTGTACACGCAGCGCTCACGTTTGTCGCGGATACCCGTAAACCTCACTATTCACATGGTGCGCTTTGCATGGAAGAAAGACATCAGGCAAAAGGCAAAAATTATGGTACGTTTTTCCTTCGTCCTCCATGTAAATTCAATGAGTGTTAATCGGTTGCCGCAGAGAAAAGTCAAGTTTCCGCTTGAGTTCGACGCGCTCGATCTATGCACAGACGAACTCAAGCAGAAGCTCTTGCCTGTCAACACGCGTCTCAAGGAGATTGCACGCGACCGCTGTGAACGTGCCAAGGTGCGCAAGCGCACAAAGCCCGCTGCGGCCGCAGGTCCTAGTACAATCGCAGACGTCGAGATGGCTGACGCACGTGGCGCCGTGGCTGCAGGCGGTCCGGCCTCGCCGGTGCTCTTGCAGGCACCTGCGCCGGCTGGCGCGGAGCCACCGACAGCGGACGCTGTGATCGCCGCAGCACTGCCGTCCGCAGACAAGGGCAAAGGTGTTGAGGGTGGTGCTCTTGAGCCGGAGGAAGAATACCGTAAGCGTGAGATCGCAGAACTCTCTGCGCTCGTGCCGGACGACGTGCGCAGTGACGAAGGCACAAGCTTCACGGGCCTGTACGAGCTCGTCGGTATCGTGACTCACAAGGGTGCGGCGGCTGACTCTGGACACTACATGGCATACATAAGACAGCGTGCTCTGAGGAATAGTGATAGCGACGCCATACCTGATGAAGACGATGAGGACTGGTACAAGTTCGATGACGACAAAGTATCGGTATTTCCGAAGGAAAAGTTGAGTACGCTCGACGGTGGCGGTACGTAGTCTTGATTCTTTCTTTGAAGCAAATGCAATAGAAGACTGACATGAGTCGCTCAGGTGAGGACTCGTCAGCATACGTGCTCCTGTACCGCAGCGTAGGATTTTGAAGAAAATGAGAATATCTGAAGGATTGAGCCATATCTTAAGAGATATGCAGAGGAAGGTCTGGGTGAATTGAATGTTACTGTATGACGCTCTGTGTACTTACACCTGTGCTGAGCGTGATTATGCGAATAGATAGAACAAGACCGAGAGACGGCGCGCAGCTTCACTGTCCTGAACACTCTATAAAGACTTTCATGCATAACATCCGCCAACCAACTGTTCCTTGCTTCGCGATTCTGTCCGATCTTGCAATCGTCTAACTCGGCGGGTGGGCCCACATTCGTACCATAAAAGGCAATACATCACGTCGATCTAGCGGGTACCGCCGACATGGTTGCCTTTTATGGCAATTACAGACTTAAGCTGAGACACATTCGACTCCGCGGACGAAAAAAATATCGGAACCGTGTATACAGATGATAATGAATTCCCCAAATGACCTCCGAACATCCCTAGAATCAAACACACACAAACTCAGGGGAAGAAGGGGTGGGGAAATTATAAAATGCAGTCAGAGACGGGTTTGAGAACCAGCACCCCCAAGTCTGCATTTAACATTCAAAGTCCACCATAAACCCTTCTACTACGACCCTCAGTCGTCGATAACATCCTCCTGCGTTTCACTTATCATCTACAAACATTATGTCACTCGCCGTCGTCGCCGCACGCCGCGCTGCGCCTCTGTTCTCCCGTGCTGGGCTGCAGCAGGCGCGTTGGGCACACTCGTCACACTTCGACACGTTTGGAGTCGATCCTGTGCGTTCTTCTTCCTGCATTATTTTCCGTATAATACACTCACTCGATGAGTGCTAGAACAACAAGAGACAAACGTACATCTATTACGCCGCCATCATCGGTACACTCTCGTTGCCAGTTTTTGCCGTGAGGTATCAAGTGTGCGTGCTTGAATGTTTATACTACTTCTTCAACTGACTTCTTTTCAGGAAAAAGATGAGAGAGGACAAAAGGCGCTTTTAGATAATCACCTTTTTCCTCCCTATTTTTCTTTCTTCTGTTTCTGCTAAGTTTACATTTACTTACTTCATGGACGTATTTGCTTCATCTTCATGGAAATTCTATTTTCTACACACTTAATTTAACTGGCTCTGGAATCTGGGACTCGCAAGCAACGTAGATAATTTGTATGAATACAGAATACAAACAGAATAAACAAACAGACTGATATTAATATTGATGCATTTCCGCATCTGGAATAGAGCCACCGTGAGAAGATGACGAAGGCACACGTCCTCGCGTCGGCTCGCAGCAAAGGAGTTCAATTTTGTTGTTGTCGTTGTCTTTTGTCTTCCTCGTTCACCCACAATCTTAAAATGACCATCTAGTATGTTTCTCTGCATTTATTTCAATGAGTTATTGCTGATTAGAGCCCAAAGCTACTCGTTGACGTTCCTTCTGCTCGCGGCCGAGATGGTCACCTTCTGTGCCCTAGTCGCGCCCCTCCCACACACAGTCCGCAAGCGCGTGTTCACCTTCCTCTCAGAGAGCGCCGTTGTCGCAAAGATTGCATACGGCTTGAAAATAGCCTTCATGTGCGTCTGTCTATAGCTTTGTGTGGCATGTTCTTACACTGCAACGGCATGCTATGATACAGATTCGTGGGTGTGCTCTTTGTCGACGCACTCCAACGCATGTTCCGTATCACCGCTGAAGCAACCGCTGCCAAATCCGGAGGTTTATCTGGAACGCATGATGTACGCGCAGAAACTAACTTTGCCGCGCGCAAATTCTAGTACGTGTTTTCCCCTGTCTTTACTCTGTCTATATATAAATAATAGCTTTGCTAACGAAACATGTTTTCCTAGCGCACAGCGCAACACCTACTTGACGGGCTTCGCTCTCTTCCTCTCGCTTGTCCTCTCGCGCACGTTCTATATCATCCTCGACCTCATTCACGCCCAGGAAGAGTACTCCAAGCTCAAGAAGCAAGTTGACGTACGTCATGATTTGAAGCTATGCGTCTTGTGATATAAAGTTGATTGTCTATGCTCTTGTGTAGGGCTCCGGCGCGAAGACGAATGGCGAGGACGCCACAGTGCTCAAGAAAAAACTTGACGCCGCGGAGGCACGCTCTCGCGACTTTGGTATGTCCTCCTAGTCTTTCCCTTGTCTCCCATCTTATCTGTTTGATTACTGTCATTACTTACTGTGTCTGTCCCTCTCAGACACGCTTAAAAAACAGTCCGAAGCGCAGGCGCGCGAGTACGACCGCCTCGCGACAGAATACAACAAAGCAACGGGCGCACCCGTATCGGATAAGCGAAAAGATTGAGCTGTCTCAGACGTAGCCTTGTCATGTCGTATTGGAAGGAGTCTCATCAATCTAGTTGAATGTTGTTGAAAACAGAGTATTCCAATTCTCCGATGCTCTTGCTCTCCGCTCCAAATATCTTTGTCTGCATTCAAGCATTAGTACAGTCTCTTGTTAACGAATGGTTACTTCTTCCTAAGGGAAACCTACCTTTTACTTAATTCCCTTCACGCTATTGCTGTCAACCAAGTACGATGTTAATACCTGTATGGAACAATCGTCAATGTATCATATCCTCCAACTACGTTACTTAACACAGTGAGGGAAACGCTTATGATACAATCAGATCGGTGAGAGCGCTTAAAGGGATTCTTGAGGAGTCTTGGACTCAGAATTCGAAGTCTAAGCACCTTCGTTAAGTACAATACGTCTAAATGCATCGAAACCACCAGCACGCAGACTCTCCGTGCGCGGAAAAGAATAGCAAGCAAGCGTGGCCCGATCTAATGCCTTGAGTACGGAAGACATGTATTGTTCAGGCTGGATGCAGGGACGTTAATAGCTGCGCGTTGCGGTGGAAAAGACAAATGCTTAGCAAAGCTGTAGGTGAGAAGGCATTCAAGTACTTACGAATTCATCATACTTTTGGAGAACCTCTCGAAGCTGCCGTCGCGTGATTTCCGCGCGGTACATGATCTCATCGTCCGTGCGCTTACCGTTAAAATATTGGTTAATTCTTTCAAAAGAAAATTAGGTAAGTAAATATAAACATCTGGACTACAATCAAATATGCACCCACAGCCGAAAACGTCGTGCAACTTCTTCATCTTTACCCTCTGACATCGCCTCGATCCATCTACGCTGCAACGGCGTCGCCTGACCTGGCTCGGGAATGATAGATGGCAGCTTGTTATCATCCTTCCGTTCCTCATCCCATCCATCTAGGTCGTCCTCGTCTTCATCTTCCTCCCCAGCCTCTTCGCTATCATCACCCCCAAACACACTACTTCTTTCGTTGTTATCTTCATGATCTCCACCTACACAACGGGCACCTATACCTGCACTCTGACCCCGCTCCCTACTCCTTGTGCTGTCCGGCACCACAGGCCCATTCCCATCTCCAAAGCCATCTCTATACCTCAGGCTTTGTGTGATCCCACCTTCAATGACGCCCACCACAGACCGGCTCGAAAAGCGTCGCGTCCGATTGCGCCCAACAAACGATTCGGCTCGAAGATGCCGCCCGTATAGCTCTCTCATCTCTCGCGCCGGGCCCGCACCACCTGCACCGACACTTCCAGCTCTGCGTCCACGTTCCATGGAGAACGCAGTCGCAGGCCCCAGCCGGCGTTCGAAGCGCCTTCTCGCCGCGCGTTCACGCCGACGGCGCACATGTTCCTTTACCTCAGGCGTCGCCAAGACGCGCACGTGCAGGTGCAGAGTGACAAGAAGGCCTCTGCGGAGGAGCCACACGACGACATCCTGGTATAGCGGGATAAGATCCTTGCTGCGGACGGCGGACGCGAAGAAGTCGAGCGTCGAAGAGGTCGGTACGGAAACCGAGGCTGAAGTGGAAACTTGTGCTTGTAGAGGAGGTGCAGGCGTGCCTGTTCTGAAGTGTGTGTGTGATTGTGCCTNGGGGAGGGGAGGAGGGAATGGGTGTGAGTGTGGGAGGTGAAGATGGATTGGAGATGGAAGCAAAGAGCTTGGGAAGAGGTGGAATGGCGGGATGGGGGAAGGCTTTAGCAAATTCGGCGGTCAGCTCTGGGAGTCTAGAAACTTTCTTAATTTACGTCAGTCGATGAATGCGAGAAGACCCTTACGAATATTCCATCTTCGAGGAAAGTGCGAAAACAGTGCGCAGACCACTATGCACTGTATCTACTATTTTTGCTCTGCGATGATATACGAGCCAGCGCACAGTAGGGTATATCTGGCGTTCCAGGCTCCAATCGAGGGAGTGAGCAACAACAGCTAACCTTAAGATGAATGAGCCTCTTGGTTGGTACATCAAAAAATGAGCATACGAATCAAATATTGAGACGGTTTCTAGAAATTGAATTAGTCCTTCTGCTAGCATCTGATCCTCTTGACTCAATCCTGGGCGCGACAAGTTCATTTTTAGGTCATTGTGCTCCTCGTCCATGTCGTACAATAAGAGGCTCTTCCAGGGCGCAAGGGAGGGCAGCCCCCACCCGAAACTCAGTTCGGGGCCCCAGCTCACCGCATCCGGATCAGGGTGTTGCACAAAGTCCGGATTTTCTTCTTCAGTGTGTAGTAACTGGTCGAGCTGCGGTGGGAGTTGTACCTCCACTCCGACCTCGTTGATTACCAGCCGTGCGATTGTATTCGCCTTGATAGCCTCGTATAGAGTCTTCATTGCACGCGCGAGGGACGAGTTATCTAGCGCCTGTGCGACATAATCGGAAAATGGTGCACTGCGCGAAAATGACGATTCACGTAGCACACCAAGCGTCTCGCATTCCACGTCAACAAACCGGTGTAAGATCTGCTCTTGAAAGAGCACGGCAGTAACTGTAAAAGCGAGCTGCTCGTAAATGATATGGAAGTATTTGAAGACGTTGCCTGATGCAGATGAGGATGGATCCGGGAGGTCAATGACTAAGACAAGATGAAAAGTGTGCGGTGGGGAGGCCGTAGATATTGGCATTTCTTCTGTTGAAGTTGGCTCAGGAGAGTCTGACTCGGGATGAGAAGACTCGTCTTGCGTCCCGTTGTCACGGTCTCGTGAACCTCTTCCCCGCGGCCTCTTCTTGAACTTCCATCCTCCATCTGGGTTCGCACATACAGGATGTCCAATGAATGCCAGATCATCGACGACAAATTCAAACTTCTGGTGACACATGTCGTCCTTCGGACACAAGATACTCGCGAGGAACTCTGCGGGGAATCCCAAGAGATGTTCATATTCAGATCCATCTGACGTACCAGTGCGACGCACAGCATCGTGGTCGACACGCGCAGTGTCTTTGGACGGCGAGGTTCGTCGCGAGCCAGGACGGGACCTCCCTTCTGCAAAGCTCAACGAGCGCGCTCGCTCGCGGGACGCATTCGGTCTCTTCCACTCGTAGTCCCACTCATCCAACACAGGATCATCATAGATAGAGATATATTGCTGGATCGCATTGCCGTTGTCTGCAGCTTTACCATCATGATTGTTAGCAGAGAGCCAAATATTATCGAGCAGAGTATTCTTCCCATCGTGCTGAGGTTTGGGGCGAGCAAGACGTGGTTGGCATGACGGATACGGAGGCCAGTGGAAGACGAGATTTGAACCCTTCGCCGACGATGTAACAAGAAGTACAGCTAAGAGAGATTCAGACATGATGTTTCTCGATGATTGTTGAAATGGGAAGAGCTCTCGAGAGCTTGGAACATATAGTCGATCATGAAGTATAAGCAGACGCCAAATGTTGCAACTTCGCGACGAGCGTCGTAAATGTACAGTATATTTTCCAGGAGACGACGAGTAAATATGCAAAAACCCTCGATATACTATTCGTATCGCATGTCAATCGGATAGATATAAACATTTATATTATTATTTATACTACCCCGGGCCATGCCATTTAGTCTACCGTGACGACACATTCACCGTGACTGGGTCTCCGAACGTGACCTAGTACGAAACTTTCCTTACCTACATATCTACATCTTTTCACCTTCAAAAGGATTTTCGAGTTTTATGAATAGATTCGGCGCCAGGAGCATCATGATGATCGCCAGGACAACTGTTTGGTATGCTTTGAGCTGGCTTGCAATTAATGTGATAGCATACTTTGAGCGATATTTTGTCAGTCAGGAATATNAAAAAGACGAGGCTCGGAGAGAAGCTCCTGTACTGATGCTTACATGTTGCTCAATGTTAATATCAGTAACGAAAGTCAGACACGTCCCTATAAGACACAGCGTGAACGTCTCAATCGTAGAAAACAAACTCACACAGCGAAATATAATGTTGAATCTCTGGCCATGATCGCAGTAATATCATGCATCTGTAGTTGCCTATTTCCCGAAGTCGTTGAAAGAGTAGGGCCGTCTCTCCTCACTTTCCGTGATTTCCTGAGCACGAGCACAAAGAGAATCAACTCCACAATGGAGGTTGACAGCCATCCAGTAGCAGATATAGGTGTTTCTGAATTTGCACAGGGATACGTTGATGTATAGCCTACGTTTCCGTCTTCTAGACGGAAAACTGACTGTTACAAGCTTTGCCAATACATATCGAAGATCCCGCCATGTCTGTAAAGATAGAAACTCGTAAATTCTCAATCTACAAATCGGAACAACTCTCTTACATGGATAACCAAATGGCTGTAAGATGTCGACTCTCAACGAAACGAGAGACATAATATCAATATGGCGAGGACCTTCTTCTTTCTCCCGTATAGTGCATAGACTCGCATCTGTAATATGACTATCGAAAGGAAGGCATTGTAGTTCTACCTGAAGGCAGTCTGAATACGAACGAGATGATGAAGGGCCCGGGTCCGATATATAAGAATCCCCAAAGAACTACAAATATTCAGCAGAACGCATCGCTGATCAGGAGAAGGTGAGCTCACATAATTTAAAGAAAGGTCAAAGGAACTCTGGAGACTGACATAAATCCGAAGTAAGACATGAAACAGTAGGAATGGATTACCAGACCAAACTCATAAAAATCCTCATTGTTTATTAAGATATTACTTTCCCACTATATGTTTACACTATGACTTCACCTATTTACTCACATGACTATATGCACCATATGCTCACTTACTATCTATGGTATGCTATACATTCTGTACAGTATATAAGACTGGGGCCTCTGGCCCATAATCTATAGCTTTTGCTACTTTCCCAACTTGTCCACTTAAGATTGTTCCAACCTAATTAAATATAGTCACGCTCACAAGACTGTAGAGTTTCATAATGTTTGTCGTGGAGATGGCGCACGCAAACGTACATCAAGAATGCAGCGCCCAAGTATCTCGTCTGAAGATTGATGTAGGCATAACAATGTCCTAAAATTGACGGAATAGCACTAACAATCAGATACATTGCTTTCCCATAAGGCCAGCTTCTTGCCTTTGATAAATTTTCACTTCGGGCATGCTTAAGCAGCATAAAGAGATTTACCCAGATGTACACTTTCTGCCCAACAACATCAGGAAAAACATTTACTATACTAGAAGTGATGAATGATGTATAGTACTCCATAGTACTCCATAGTCCCCACCATCACCTATGGAAACTAATGAGTCTATGTGGTCTATATAGACCACATAGTTTCTATAGTAATGCAGGCAACTAGTATAGTGCATTACATCTTGGGAAAGAGATGATCCTACTGATGCATATATGCATGGAATTCATGAGTAATTGCACTGATTTTAAGTATATGGACACAATAAATTCAATTGCACCATAGGAATGTAAAATAATCCAAGTAATAGTNAAAAAAGTGAAAACCCACCCACTGACCAAAACTCGAAAATGGTGTGCTAGTATGCATATTGAGTTGGAAACTTGGAGCTACATTCCAGTCCGAGTTGGATCTGAAAATATTCTTGAGCCACTGACAACCCNAAAAAATTTAAGCCGCTTGTCATCAGAGTCTAGACGGATGAGGGTGTACTACACTGTAGGCGCCTCCTGTCTTTTTCAGCTGTCATATTTTGAAAGAAAATGGGTTAGACTACACTGGCAGATATTACTAGCCATCCGTGCGGCGAGACGGTCTGCGAATCTTCAGTACAGGAGCTTGATATAGTTATGTCCAGAGGAATTAATGGTGTTGAATCCTCACATGAATTGCCAATATACAAAGATTAATAATTTAAATATAAAGATATAGGGCGACAAAGTTGCAAGTGTCAGTTAAAGCCGCAGCAAACGGGTCGCAAACTGCAACGTCGCTGAAAGCTCGTTAGGACATGGAATATTGATCCAAAATTATGACGGAGTTTTTGGCCATCCATCTATTATTCGAATATACAGCTTTGAAGTAGTAATGCTATATGTATGGATAAAAGCGCTGCCCAGAAAGTCCTAGAAGTGCACAGTAAATTCGCAGTACAGTCAGTATCATGATCATATGTCATACACTTACTGTTATTGTAAATCGTGCGGCAATGCATATGTCGCTCTTATTTCAAATCATTTTTGACCAAGAGAAAAAAGGGCATTCAGAGGTGCCTTTAACACTAGTGGACTTACCTATACCCAAAGAGGAATATTCATAGAGGAATTTTAGGTGTTGTAAGGGACTACCCATAAAGCAATGACCTTGCCATACTCCTCAAATATGAGATCACTGCAGAGGTTAATAACTAAATAGTCGTCATCGTCAGTGAAGTGAAGATTACAGATATTTTCGATCTTCGATCCCTCAATTATTATTTAGCTATGGCAAGAGTCTCGCCGAATTATTGATTAAATGGGAGATGCTAGCCGTTGATTCTGATCCAGAGGATTTAAAAGCTTTGTTGCTGTCCACCCTAGAAAAACCATCTTAGAAGCACAAAGTCAACTGCCAAGTGAGCGGTAACGAAGTGGCATTTGGAGTTCTTCTATCCACCATTTCAAGTCCAAAGTCACGAAGAGTATGCTGACCTTCGCATTCGGCATGGAATGCAACGATCAATGATCACATCTGTCGCATCTAGTCGAAGACTTGTTTGGGCACGTAGCGAATATGTCGACATGGTAGCGTGGCAAGAGAATTTCGTAGAATATAGGCAAAGCCTAGAAGTCGTCCTATATCTGCGAGAACAATATGACACTACAAAAGGAGCCATGGTGGAGAATAAGAGCATGATCCACAGGCATAACGACGATCCATCTGACGAGGTACGAAATGCGTAAACAGTCGAAAAGAATACATGTTAGTCCAGGCTAACAGTGAAAAACATTAACACTTGCAGGCGGAAAGTGATAATTTCAATTTGCTCCTCATCGACTTCTTCAAATCGTGTTTATACGTTGATATCTTCGGGTTTATTCAAGAGTCGACCTTCCATCCCCCCTTCCACCATAACAACTTGACCTGTAACATGACCGGAAACTACAGGGGAAGCAAGGAAGACTATTTGATGCGCAATATCCGACGATGATGCGACTTTCTTAAGGGGTGTACTAATTTCCTTGATTAAAATCATGTTGTCGGGCAATAATATCGATAGATGAAGCATACGTGGCGAGTGCTCGATACACAGTCTCAGGGCTAGATAGAGCTTCTGCAGCCATGGGAGTATTAACCCAGCCCGGCGCAATGCAATTGACACGGCCCTTTGGTGCGATCTTGACTATTTCATTTTTGAGTGAGAGAAGAAGACCATACATCATTGCTGAGAATGTCCCATTCAATGACTGGTCATAAAACAGCTGACTTGAGATGCAAAATGGTTCATACCGCTCTTCGAAGCCGCATAATCAGCATGACCGGCCTCCCCGTATTTTCCAGCTGTGCTTCCGATAAGGATAACAGCCACCTTATCTCGTTCCACTGCGGAAACAGTGGGCTTATCCAGAGCTCGAAGAAATTCACGAATAACAAGGAATGAAGACGTCAAGTTAGTAGCGATCGTCTTATTCCATTGTTCGAGCGACATTTGAGAGAGCGGTACATCATCGTTAGGCCAAATTCCGTGATTGACGACCAAGACCTGCACAGGTCCTTCTCGAAGTTCTCCAAATAGCCTCGCGACGTCAGACTCGGACGATAAATCAGCTTGCGCTAAAGACAATTTTGAGCCAGACCGATCAAGGAATGGCTTAAGTGAGGCACTGTTGGAATTGTAGTGCCCTATCACACGGGCGTCTTGTTCTTTAACAACAGGTATTGGCCCTTTTTATTCGAAATTTGTGGCTGGGAGCTTACCCAGGAAGAGAAGCGCCGTTTCCAGGCCGATCCCACCGCTTGCGCCTAGTCTAGCATTTCAGTCTGGCTTCACAGTGCACAATATCAAGGCAGCTTTGACCTGTGACAAGGACAAGGGTGTCTTTCAAGCCAAGATCCATGATACTAGTGGCTGGGCCGTGTAAGAGGGTAAGAGGGTAAGATGAAGAGTCGCTGGCATGTGACGAGTTAAAAATGTATGCACGTGCGCGTCGCACTTCCCATCCTTTCAAAGTTATACGACAGCGACAACGGACATAGCGAAGACAATGCAGTGGGTAGACTTGAGCAAGACATCGCTGCTGGTGTCTCTGGCATCCATCTCCTTCAACCCACTAGCTTGGAATATCGTCGCTCGCAATGGTAAGCTCATTCCCAAAAATTACACGTCATTTGGCTGGAAATTCATGCCTTACGACAGAGTACCACTACAAGACTATAACGCGTATTTTTGGTGGAAATGCAAAAATCGGTTGTTACTTTCTTGCTTCCATGATTTTTTCGCTTGGTATCCTTCGTGATTCACTGTGAGTACAAAGTGNTTTTTTTTCTTTCTTTCAATGCACTCAGAAAGTGCAGCTTTCACCGTGCCCTCTCTGAGCAGTCCTCGCATCCACTCTTACCTCGTGATACACCTTTCAATCTGCACATCGTTCTTCCGGTTGCGCTTTTTGTTATTGGCCAGACACTTGTAATCACGTCAACATGGGCACTTGGTATCACTGGCACCTTCCTCGGAGACTACTTCGGCATTTTGTGAGTTGAGGAAACGTATATGCTGAATGCCTCAGAGCTAAACATGGCGCCAGAATGGACCACCGCGTTGAAGGCTTTCCGTTCAGTGTGGTTGAAAACCCAATGTACACCGGCAGTACTCTATGCTTCATCGCCACAGCTCTCTGGTACGTATGTCCTGATCTTTCGTAAGTCCGTTAAGTAATAATTTTTAGGTATGAGAAACCGGCTGGTTTACTCGTGGCACTCTTCGTGCATATCTGTTACGTTATCGCTCTTAAATTTGAAGGGTATGCACTTTCTCCGTGCTAAAATGGACAAATTTAATTTATTCTTTTTCCAGTCCCTTTACAACCATGATTTACTCCAAGCGCTCGCAAAGCGCTCCTAGAGCAACTAAAAAGGAACTATAATGTCCTCTACGACTTTGAACGAATTTTGACGGCTAAGACACGTTTCTGGTCGGCGTTTGTCTACATTCTAATGCTGCCTCTCTTACCAATGCAAACCTAGAAATTAGAGTATTCAATTACTTCATATTAAAATAATAATATCTGGGATTTGTTGTTGCGCTCTATCTTCTCTATGGCTTGATATATATTCTGGTCATGTCGAAGGTTGATCAAATTTATATTTCTCGACCGTTCTCTCCCAGACGTCACGGCAATTTACCTTCGCACCAAGTCGTGATGCAAGGAGAAATGCGCCACTCAATTTTCTGCATTACATGAGAAGTCCATTAGTTTGCTGTAACATGTGAAGCATAAAGGGAGAACACGCGCCTATTAAGACTATACGTTTCCTTCGGCGGAGGTGTCAATCTCTCATTTAGCATCACAGGAATGAACGAGCGGATCTCTGCGGTAATGCCTGCCCACTCCGAGCCCTTCCCAAAAGCGTATCTTCCGTCGCCCTCAGTTGACGAGCGCGCGCGGAAAGGCGTCGCTAGTAATGTGAGCGAATGCACATGAGCGTCGAGCATCGTTTCGGTCTCCGCCCCGGTGAGGTAACCAAGCTCGAGGCTCCAGTGAACACATTTCTCCCGGTCTTCCGCCACAGCAGCTTGCAGAAGGTGCATCCATCTATCCATGAATTCCTTGGAATAGGAACGTGTCGCGCCAAAGTCAATGAGCTCGATCTAGACAGAACNAAAAAACGAAATTTATTAATCGATCAAGGCTATGAAGGAAATAGGAAGACGCTAACCTGGCCTGTCGGCTCGTTCCACAAGAAGTTTGACCAATTCGGATCAGTTTGCATCGTCCTGAAGTCAAACAACTCTTTCATGCAAAGTTCGACGATCATCGAAGCAATCTATCACTTTAATGCATCAGTCCAACATTCCATCCTGTTAAATTATTTTGAGCATACCTTGTCTCTCGATTCCTGGCTGAGTGTATCAACCACATTGCCTCCGACACTGACGCCGTCCATATGTTGCATAACAAGAACGCGTTCCGTACTTCCATCCCATATCCATGGCACTCTAAATCGCGCGTCTCTCCCCACACCATCTTCGGAGGCAAAGAACTGCGCGCTCGATGCCTCGCGCAAGTAGTCGCATTCGTCTGCAAGCTCGCCTTTCATCGCCTGAATCGTCTTGTCCAAAAACAATCCCTTCGGTAACATTCTGCCAGCATTGAGGAGTATTTTGAGATATCCTAAGTCACTCTCTATGCTTCTTGCAATATCTGGGAATTGGATTTTAACCGCCACCTTCTCGTTCTTCTTCGTAGGTGACGCGTGCGCAGCAAGTACAGCTGAGTGCACCTGACCTAAGGAAGCTGCTGCAAAGGGGATCGCCTCGAAAGAGGCAAAGTTCGAAGCCCACGTAGGACCTAGAGAGTCGGCCATAACATGCTAAGCATTGCTATAAGAAAATATTTTTTGTAGAATGAAATAAATTCATACCTCCATCTGCCAGTTTGGCATGTAATGGGCACTGTCCTGGACTCTGCGGAAGACTTCTTCCACGTCCTTCGGCAATATATGAGAATCTAGCAGGGTTTTCATCAGACCTGCATTAACAGGAGAAAATTGAGAAAAACCTTGTATACTCATGAATTGACCGAGCTTAAGCGCTGCCCCACGCATTCGCGAAAGCTTCTCAACGAGTCTCGAAACATTGGCTGGGGACATCATAAGTGACGATTGGCTCGCGTCAGTCTGAGAGGACGAGGCACGCCGTAGCGCCTCTGATGCAGCACCATATCCAAGAGATGCAGCGAGCCCGCCATAGTGAAATAGACGGCCTATGCGGGAGGATGGAACACGCGAGGCTTGAAGGTTGCGTTGCGTTTGGGAAGTGGAAACCGAAGATTCAAAGGTATCATCTGGTACAGGAAACTAGGGAGGATATTTGAGATGGTATCTTATATATATCACTCGAACATACCTGAGACTTGGGGGCAGAATATAAGGGTGGTTCATGAAGTTTCTTCGAACTTGTTGGGAATGTTTCGTCTATACCCTTAACAGCGCCAGCATCGCGCACAGAGAGATTTTTAGAGTCTATATTAGAGTAAGAGAAGGCTTCTTGAGAGATCGCTCTCTCAGACGTATGGTCCATTGGCTGTAAGTCCTTTAATTCTGCATTTGCCATGACTGCGGAGGCTTTTATCTGTCTCGACGCTTCATGTGTCGTCAGGAAGTCCTCTATGATTTCATGGCTCGAATCGACACGAATCGACGGTGGTTTCTTGGGACGTTCATACTCGTGTTCTTTTGCAACTTCTTGCAAATCTTCTCCTGCCCTCCGCCTATCACGCTCTACGCCGTCCCTCAAACCAAATCCCCTCCGCAATTCAGCATTCGCCCGTACGGCCTGAGCAGCTCTTATAGATGCGGCATGTGCAAGAATATCTGTCGCAGAGTGCAAGACGCAAAGCCAGTTGTACAGAGGACCAGGAGGCATAGATTCATGCTAGACTTGCGACGCGACGCGCCGATCTACGGTTTATTTTGTATTTGTGAAAGTCATGCCAATTTCTGTAAGTGTCTTCTTTCTATCTTTATTTTACACGTTCAAGAGTGAAGAATTAAGGCCTTCATAAAAAGAGTAACCGACGCTGAAAAGCACGGGATACGTTATGGACACAATGATNAAAAAAATAGCATGTACATAGATAACAAACGACTGTTCAAAAATTGCAGAACAGACTTTCTTTTGAGCTTAAGCAAACGCGTCGGAAATTCTACCAGTGACAGAAACTTACCTGGATCTAGATAAAAGGATAAGCTTATGGTAAGAAGCTCAACCCCCGGCGGCAGCTAGATAGCTCTGATAAAAGAAAAGAAAAGTATCAGTCTTTTTTTTTTACTAAGGATCGGATAGCGCTGTATAAAGAACGCACCTCTCGCTCGGTCAAAAATTCCATATAGACCAGTGCGAGTGTTATCCAGAAACTCCGGTCTACACCAAACTCCCTCTCCATAGCTATATTTATTTCTAGTAAGCCTGTATTAGACCCAAAGTTCCACACTGGCGTACGATCGTGAAATGTGAATAGTGACGGAGGAGAGGGTGGTACGATTTCCCCGAGTCGAGCGAGAGAATGCCGTTTAAAATGTCCAATGTGTGCCGGCGACGACTGTTGGACGTCAGAGGAAGATGGCGATGAGAGGTCTGACGAAGGGAGGGGACATAGAGTGAATGATAAGGAATGAGATGGTTTGTTATTCTTTAGCATAGAGAGTGCTTTAGTCAAAAGCGATGTGTCCTCCGGTTGAGGCACATGTGGCGAAGAATGAGGTGCGAGTAGGAATTGCTTGACTGCCGATACAGGTGCTGCAGTTGCTATTGGTTTCTGGGACGCTGATATAGTATCCAATTTAGCATGAACAGTCGCTGGAGAGGGAGGTTGCTTAACCGCCGTTGCAGTTGGAGATGGTGTGGGTGGATAAGAATGAACAACGGTCTCCGAGCTCGATGTAACCGTTTCCATAGATGATTTCGTAGAGTCAGAAGGCGGAGAGACGGACCGAACAGTTGCTGAGGCTGCAGCAAGACTTAAGTCCTTTCTCTTTTGTGGATTTATCCTCGTAGAGAATGTAAGGGCGGCTTCTGCATGAAATGGCGAGGATGCTGGCATAGGCGTCAAGGGTATGGAAGCCCCAGGAGGAAATGTGGGTGCTCGTATCCTGATATACCACCCACGTTTAGGTCGATGAATCGTCCAGCAGATTTTTGAGGTCGCGTTTTCCTGATTCTCCGTGTACAGTGGGTCAGCATGGCCATTCAGACAACGGAGCCGGTCTAACGCACAACGACATTCTCCACAATCTCATCATCAGTGAGGAATCTTTCCTGCGAGTCTGCTACTCAACGGACATTTCTTACAAAAAGAAAGGTATGTAGAATTACCTTATACCAAAAGACCCTTTCAGAGCTCTCCTCTCGAACATAGATCCTCGAGTCTTCGATGACATCCGAGCTGAATCATTGCAAAGTCGATCTGTCAGTCTGCAACAATACATGTCAGCGCCAATGATTAAGTACCTTTGAATCACGTATTTACTGTACTCGGATTGTTTTAGAGGATGTTGGTGCTGATGAGGGGCGAGCATACTGGTAGCAAATGGACAGAAAAGACGCGTGCTGTGCAGCTAGGCGCGTCGAAGTCGAGGTCGATATATTGCATCGTCCGTCATTCTGCAGTTTGCAGACCGCTACGAGCTTTGCTCTCTCTGAAGCTCATCCATCGAGATACTTCATTGTCATTGCAAACCGAGAGCCTTCGCATAAGTGTTTGAACGCTAACATGATCTTACTTGGGATTTTGGGAAGGCAGTGGACAGAGGAAGGCGTCTAAAGTCCATGTTGGATATGGTCGTGTTTGATCGCAAGGGTTGTTACATCGCACAGCTTGTGTCCCACTCTCCTTCTCATCCTGTCGCGTATCATGGCTGGTCCGAGTAGCACAGTCGTCTACGGTCCTCCTCAAGTTCTGCTCGAATTGTCAATACTCTCTGCTCGTCTGCTTCCACGTCTAAAGTTAGCCAGACATCTACAAGGACATGTCGTGTGTGTCGCGTACAACCCAACTGTCTTTTCTCCAACTGTCTTGCTATGGAAGTATTTTATTCAAGGCATCCCTTTGTTGCTCCTTCTCGATCTTTTGGAACAGAACATAGCATTGCAAGGAGGATCGACCGTACGACTACAAATAGGACCAGCATCATATGGGCTTGCACACCGAGAGGAACTCCTTGCAGAATACAACAGAAGGGTCGAGATTATGAACTTACAGGGTTCATTAGCAGGAACGAATGGCGTTGCGATCATCGAGCTCATACATGGTTCGGCGGAGGAGCTCTTAAAAGTACGTAATTGCATATTTTGAATTTCAAGAGGCGAATATTGAACATGTTGCCGCGACGGTATAGCTTGTCAGGACTAGCCTTCGAATCGTTCAAATATTGGACACTCAGACAAGTGGATTCTATGAATTACCCCCCGACTCGTCGCTTAGGCGCGCCAAGACCCTTTCTAATTTTATCGCGAGAGAAGCCGAATATATACGAGAATTAACAAGTATCATGGTGAGTATAGCATCTGCCTAAAATTGACAGGCTGTCAATTTGCACCCCAGGAAAATACATCGGAGTTTTTGTTGGTTACGCCCACAACGCAAGTCATACAGTACCGAGATCTTCTCAAAGATCAAATTGACAACATCAAGAGAATACATATTTATCACAAATACGTTTCTAGTTGCCTTCAGCAATTTCAAACGGGTGAACATTGGGACGATCTCTTTGATATAGCGGTGCATATATTGCCTCTCCTTACATACACTAAGGTACTTGTACTTACTGCTTAAAACTCATATAGAACAAAACCTATGCGAAAGCTGCAGATGCATATCGATACTACTGCGACACTTATCTCGACTTTTCTGCACTTCTCAATGAACTGATGATCAAAGTCAGTAAGCCGAGCACTTAACGTTGAGATTAACCATTGAATTATTTGTCTTCTAGGAAGAACACCGCACGGGAGCATTGGATATTCTCAAACACATTAAGAGTCCTATAATTCACCTAAGTACCTTTACCGGCTTTTTGTTTGTACGTTTACTCTGATCAGAGGCCTTCGCCGAATTAACCACACGGCAGTAGGATTTGATTCAGTTCTCCGACCCCAAAGAAAGTCTTTATGAATACGACAGTCTCTGTGTCATTTTTTCCACCTGGAATTCCTGGGTCCAAGGCTTGTCTGAAGCAATGCGACACAGACGGACACTGCACGTCAGCAGACAAATATGCAAGAACGCAGTCTTCTGGGACTGGGATGATCCACACACGTTTGGCGACTTCCTCATGGATGACCATGTGCCGGTCACAATGTCCATGCAGTCGAATTTCGATGCATTCGGCTGCCCTCGTAAGAAGCTCAAGGTCAATTGCTTTGTGTTCATGTATAGGGCAATGCTCCTTGTCTGCCGTCCACGCGTAGTGGACGCAGAACAGAGCACCACAGTAAATAAGACAGACTCTGTTGTCTATCCTGTACAGCACTGGGATTTGGGACCTGCATTACGGTGTAACGCGATATTTAGCGTACAATTTTTGATTACTACGACATCCATCACGCATTATTCTCGCCAAACAGCAGGTAGGTTATCTCATCCTCGCCGGTGGCTGATCTACAGTGGCTGAGATTCTTCTTAGGTTCCTTCGATTTGTCGATTGCATGGGCCACTGGCAACTTCGGTTCCGAGAGCCTTGTGCTGAACCTTACAGATGAAAACCAGTTTGAGCAGTGGTCTAATGTCTTAGAAATGGCCTGTCCCAATAAGAAGGACTTTGCTTCTAAAGGAAACAGTCCCAGGAATGGGAACAAATCTCTGCACGGGGGAACCGAAAGTTTTTCTGGTAAGGCTGCCGGTTGAAAATTTTTTGTGTGTCGTTAATAATGTGGTATCGCGATAGACAAAGAGCAGAAAAGTATAAAGTTTTTTCGAACCCAGCAGCGAAGCCTAGATGTTGCATCAAGTATCAAACCATTAATTTCGTTTTTACGGAAGGTGAAAAGCGAAACGTGCTTGTTAACGCTCAAAGATTGGCATTTGCGCCCAGCAGAAGCTCGGTGGAGTCAATCAGAAAAGCCGCGTGCACTCTTCCGCCACCCGAGACGGCCTAACGTTGTTCGAATCTCGTATGAGTGGGATGGGCTCTTGCCTTCCAAGTCATATTGGATCCATGGTTTTCAGAGCTCGATTTTGTCAGATTCCTCGGAAGGTATGTCTATAAGACCATTCGTAATAGCACATGTGTAATTGGAATTCCTTATTTAAATAGCTGCTGTCCCTGATTTAACTGGCCAAGTCACTGCAACACAACCTACGCCGACCCGACAAGGTGGATTTGCAGACGTCTGGAAGTGTGTCTGGAATAGCCGAGTCGGTGCTATTGACGTAAGCTTTTTAGCCCACACGAATGCTTTCGATTTGCCTGTAGCTTACCCGTCGACGTAGGTCGCTGTAAAAGTCATTAACAGAGGTGGTAGGAGAGGGATGCTCGACGCCATGCAAGAAGAAAAAACTAGGAAGGTCGGCTTCTTTTCATTATTCAGCACAGTTCCTTGGAGGTTGACACACGTTCGTAGCGCTTATTCCATGAATTGAGAATGTGGCTGCGGCTAGAGCATGAGAACGTAGTTCCGCTACTGGGAATCTGCAAGAGTTTCGAAAATGAACTATTTGTCTCCATGGTCAGCCCATGGTACGACAACGGCAACCTGCACGATTTTATTGCGTCGAACTGGCCTGATCTAAAACTCCCAGAATGTATGAAACTAGTGAGTGTCTTTCATATATGTATACAAGTGATTCAATGTGTTATAACTGTTCTATAAGCTATCGGAGGTTATTTCTGGTCTCTCATATCGTACGCTCGACACGTAAATCCGTATAATGATGCATCCTAACCCTTTATTTGCTCAGTGCACTCCGAGAAAATTGTCCACGGAGATCTGCATAGTGTAAGGATAGAAGAACCCCATGCATTTTCTCCAACACTAAATGTGATATTTCCGTTACAGGCGAATGTACTGATCAACAAGCATGGAGTGGCTTGCATCACCGATTTTGGGCTGTCCAGGCTCGTCGATGAGGAAACTGGTGTTTCTTATCTCGAATCCGTGGAAGGCGGGGCAACTCGCTGGGCGGCACCTGAGTTTACTTGCTCAACTTCGAGCGACATGTATGCATATGGCTGTATTATTCTAGAGGTGAACAGCGCCTTTCTTTTTCTTCTTCTATCGGGATCCCAACCACCATTCTACAGGTTCTTTCCGGGAAAATTCCATATTATGATCTAAAGCACAGGTACCTTGTCATACTAGAGCTGAGTCACAAGAGGAGACCTAAGCGTCCGCCAAGTTCTCCGGGACGACAGTTTCTCACAGACGGCATGTGGAAACTCGCGAACGAATGCTGGGAGGATCCTCACACCAACAGACCCACGGCCGCAGATCTCAATTCACGCATGCTCTTGCTCTACTATCGATGTTTGGGCAGCCATCCCGTATAATTAATTGCTATCTTAAAACAATCTAAACATACTTCAGTACAGTACAGATACATATATTATATGATTGAGATATACGAGAACCAAGTGGGGGACCGAGTTTGTGCTGAGCGCTTTTGCTCGGTACAAGAGCATTCAGTTCCATGAATACCATTGTGCCAATATCGCATACCACAGTATTCTTCCACGTCGGTATCGAGATCGAAGAACATGCTAACAGTTGCATATCGAATGGGAGCATCGCCTGTTGAGAACTCAGTTAGACTTGAAGGACAGAAAATCGAAATCTTGGCAAACAATGAAGCAACGCACCCCACCGGTATTTATATATTCTCTCCGGCACGCGCATAATTTCATCAAGCCAAGCCCGCACATCTGATCGTCTGAAAGCATCAAGCTTCACGATCTCGAAGTTGTTGTAGTACGTCGGGAAATCATGATGCCCCATCTGTTCTCTATCCCTGTCCGCTGCCCAGACCCAACCGTTAGTGCGCAAGCGGCGCTCAACGACCGCGTCCTTTCTCGCATAGTCGTCAACGAGGTCCCACAGACCGACGGTAACCCAGTCTGGGTCCGTCGTGCGGGCGCGATACGCATAGGACCGGTTGTGCTGGTGGAAAAGGTCGACAGGATCATAGCATAGTGGCTTGAATATGTACGAGTCCGTATCAAGGCGCATATAGTACGTGACATCCTTCAGCCGAGGGTGATCAAAGATTTGAGAGGCGAAGAAAGCGCACATCTGGTGATAACCTGTATTGTATGATCAGCGAAAAAAAAGCAGAAGCAGGCGATGCCTCACTTACCAGGCCATGAATCGCCGAAGACAGGTTCGACAACAGATTTGTCGTGCGATATCGTATCCGGAAGCTCCCAGTCAAGCCTGATCCATTCTATCCTGTCCATGAACCACCGCACATCTTGTCCCCCTCCTAGAAAATCGTAAAGTCTGAGCGTGAACTCCGTGCGCTTAGATGTGTCGTCAAGGTCGTCCGAATACATGAAAAGTATAGGCCATGGTTGCATTTTGACATTATTGTACAAGTAGGACATAGACAAGAGGAGCTCGCGGAGACGATACAAGTTGACGAGGTATAAAATCACAGCGGTATACTCAAGTTGCTGTCCTGCCAGCTCTTTTACAGGTGCATCTATCAAACAAATATGATTATTGAGTAGCAAGAATAGCAATATAGCGTACATTGCAGCTCGATTTGAGGGGTAGAATCCATATGATGTCTTACGAACTCGCCGGACGAGTACCATCCTTGCACATAATGTGTCCCGCGAGTGGCGATTTTGCCTAGAAGAACGATAGCAACCAGACCGAGTAAGAGAAACAAAGGACGCCTCGAGAGCAAAGAGCGTAAAAGAGGAGAGTTCAGCTGCATTTTGGCCCCAGCAAGCACCTCCGCAGAGGATAAGAACTTTTCGAGTCTGCACGACCTCCAGGACCAGGACCGAATTGGGAAATGCGACGCAGTAGCAAGCTGGACAAAAAATCAGCCTCTGAATTTTTTGTATATCTTTTTCTCTGTTTGTCGATTGTACTACATTGTAATAAAGCACTAGTTGTGATGAAGAATACATCGAACTTCAATTTGAAGTCAAGTTTCGATTCACAGGAATCCGAGTCCGACATACTAATAGTATACAACCGCGACATCAAAACGATGAAGACGCAGCTTTGAAGCCTTTTAAGCCTTTCCATGCTCTCGATTTGAAATATTTAGAGGTCTCTAATGCATAAATGAATGGGCGAGTGCCCCGAGTTTTCAGCAGATACTCAAAAGTGCCCTCACAGATCGGCTTAGGATTGTAACTAATTTGGATCTTTGTCTCTCGAATTCAAGTGATAGGGTGCCGGGGGCATGCCTCTTATTTTTGAACAAACTTGAGGTTGTCAGATCGTTCCCCCTCGTAGAGATGGTACCAGCAAGGTTTCGTCCCAACTGCCAGTCGGTGTTTATTCTTGGTGCCTTCATACACGTAGTTACTTAGTCTATTTCCCTTTCATTAATTCCAATTCTAATAGAATGTATGTATGTGGTATGTACACATTAGGGCGTATGGCGATGCAAAACTACACAAAGCTATACCAGCTGCTTGTGCAACAAGCTGAACACCATGAAAGCAAAAGAACGTTAAATATAAACCAACAGGAACCCTGACGGAAAAACAGACTATGTGCACAGCACAGGTCAAACAGCACGAGCAAGAGCTTGAGTGTCAACACCGAGCGCAAAGCAGGTGACTATGAGAGATCCACCTCGCGAAATTCTCATTCAGGAAAAAGCAAACCACCTTACCACCCTATTCGCAGTCGTCAATGTCGAAGCCTGATGCCTCGAGGATTGCGTCAAGCAAGATATCGCTGGAGTCGCCTCCTGCCTCCCACATGGCAAAACCACGGAGGCCCGTGTCCTTAATGAAGGCACCCTTCGCGGCGAAAGCACCCGCGTCGTCATACGAAATCATGACCTGCGTAGTCGTGTTGTAGACATAGTTCTGTGCAGAAGCAAAAGCAAGACGATTTTTACTCTTAATAATAGCACGAAATGAAAGAAGGATGGCCACATACTGTCTTGCTGCATTCATCAAATCGGCTTGGGACGCCCGCTGCGACGCTGCCATTCGAGTTGAGCAGACCAGCATCAATCAGGCCCCAGAAATCCCAGAGACCACCCTGGTTCTCAAAAACACCACACACATCTACGCTGGGAGCATCATCCCACGCATCGCCTACAGGGAATGCGCTACTGTTGAACGAAGGGTACGCCGCAAGCTCTGTAGTGCTTCCATTTGCGAGCGCAAAGGTCGTGTTTACAGCAAAGCTGTGGCCGTACGACGCGACGCCTAGCGCAATCTGCGCAAATGGCATACCTGCCGCATGCCATGCAGCGACCGCGCTAACTGCGCTTCCCTGCTGGTCGGCAGGTGGAGCACACGTGTCATTGAGCGGCGAGTTCGGCCCGACGGCAGTAGACCATGAGCCCCAGATATCATAGTTCATGACCTCAACATAGTCGAGCACCTTCGCAAATGCAGACACGTCTGACGAGGGCGAGCCAGTGGTGTTGAAGAAGGGTTTAATCGCTGTTGCGGCAGTGAGTATGAGTTTGGAGCCTGTTGAAGTAGAGCGCAGCTCCTGCAAAAAGGCGAGGAAGTTGGCAGTATCATTAGTTGAGATGGCATTACAACCAATGCCCTGGTTGGCCGGGTACTCCCAGCTATAACACATTACGGAATCAGCATACATATATTTACAAGATAAAGCAACGCACTCGAAGTCAATACCATCAAGGCTATACTTATCTGCGAGGTCGGTGACGGCCTTTACGAAGAGCGTCCGGTTCTCAGCGCTTCCGACGTTAGTAGAGTAAAAGCGGGAACCAGTCCAGCCGCCAATTGAAAGTGATGCTGTAACGTCCTATTTGCAATGCAAGACTTAGTTTCAATTCTCGGGTATAAGGATTGTTTCAAGTGATTGAGTGGGTATATAGAGAATTGGTGATTCGGACAACGCCAAAAGCGGCTGTTTTATGCCGCATCCTGAACTGCGCCTCGCATGACACAACGCAAATGCATTCGAGCGTAAGTGGGTCGGAAGAGATGTACTTACATTTTCGTGCGCCTGGGAAACAAACTGGGGAAGGAGCTCTACATCGGAGTCGTTAAGTGATATCGTTGACGGATCGTCAACAGTGATGCTGCACGTTTAAAAGCTATGAGTAAGACGAGATAAAACATCGCCAAAGAGAAGTGACGCACCCAAAGGCATAGGTCAAGTGCGTGTACTTGTACCAGCTAACATTGGAAAGCGGAAAGTCGGTAGCATGCCATCCCGTGTACCAGGCAGAGGCGACCATTTCTACCTCTGTAGCATTCGTCACGTTCGCACCAGCGACGACGTCGATTTGGCGTGCAATGTGCGAATGCCTGCTGTCAAAGCTGTGCCCAGAACCCCAAGACGATTCAAAAGAGCCACTGGCAAGTACGCTCGAAAACAAGCTTAAGGCCGAGAAAATGAAAGAGCGCATGGTGGTTGGGGTACGAAGTAAAGGAGTGAAATGAAGAATAACCCAAGAAATTAAGTAGTAGAGATGCAAGCTGGCAGTACTAGTGGCTGTGTTAAAACTTCCGGGTGTTGCACCACGTTTGATGATGGCCATCAGAATTCTTTTTGAAAAATAAAGATAAAAATAAAGATAAAAATAATAAAAATAATAAAGATCAAACGAATGGTTGCGATGCTGTGAACGGCTGCTGCAACTACAAAGACGCGCTGCACGGCGATCTATAGATATATTGTAGACGCGACGGCCCGGGAAGTATCCTCGGATTGTATTCTTGACAAACTCAACATACTTAGCAGGAAGCAGAAATACCGTTATTTTTATTTTACATAGTGCAAATCATAAAAGTACACCTTGAGCATAAACGATACAAATTTGAAGATGGAAGGTTGCCTTAAACACTATCGGAAGCAGTATTCAAGGTATGTTCTGATGCTTGTTGAACATGCTCTGTTCGTTCGTTTTCCAAACTTTCGGCTGCGTCATTGTTGTCTATAGGGTCCTCGTCCTCGGCGTTTCCTTCAAGATTAAAAGTCATTGTCTTCATGACTGGAATAGTCAAGTCCCATGAAAGATGTGTCTCGTCGACGAGAGCCCCAATCGGCCCATAATACTCCATTCGTATGTTGAGAAGTAGCTTTGGCGCAAGAATCGTGATAACGGCAATGACGATACTCAAAAAATTATTCTGCTGCAGCACTAGAGTGACAAACTAGAAAAGCAATTCGCATCATATTAACCTATCTAAAGAACGCTAGACTGTCGATGAAATTTGCTGCTCAACAGAGCTACTCTGAGGTTTAAGTTCGTAAATAAGTAAAAGCAGGTTGCAGCAAGTTCCGATGAAACAAACGACAAACAGGCTGTTTAAGAAGACGTGAGATCACATTTCACCACCAGCTTTGTATATACCGGATGAAATATTTGGTCGAATCTCGCGCCATCAGATCAATAATATCTTGCGTATGTGATTGCTGCTCTTCCGAAACTATACTGCGCTCGCTGCCCGATCTCCTCACTTGTCGGGTCTTTCTCAATACCAAGACAAAAGAAATATAAGTTCCGCAACGCAGGTGCTAGCCCACCCAATGAACGTGAAATTCGTCGACGCCTCCGTGCATGTAATTGTGATTCGGAATGGAACTTGTAAGCTAGACGAACACGCCTTTCCGATGCATCCATCGGCAGATTTTACCACCCCTACAAAGTTGCCATAGGATCAGATGTATCCCGTAGAACTTGAATAAGAGTAGAGACTTACATGCAACCTGGAAAGCGGCGGCGCTTATCGCTATCAATATTATAGACAGGAAAACGATCCACTTCTTACGCCCATACAAAGCATAAATCCGCATTGCCAATATGACTGTTTCCGGAGAAATATTAATGGAGAATCATCAGCTAGTAATATGTTACTTGCCTTCTGCGAGAACAAAGACTACGGTTCCTACCACTAGATATAGATGTCCGCCTAGGCTTAAGCATAGTGCCAAGTAAATTCATAATAAGCATATATAATAAGCAAACGAATTCATCAGCAAAAAACTAGAATTCTATATAGATCTATATAGAAACTATAGATAATATAGACCCGATAGATCCGAAAGCTAAGTCCCAACTATGTAGCACTCCATAGAAGGTACTATATCTCTGTAGAACTCCATAGCGCTATATAGAATCCATAGACGCACCTCATGCTAGGTGAAATTATATATTTGCTTTGAACTTATAGCTGTTCTATTGATTTCGCA
>SGPK01000245.1:0-35703 GCA_004802695.1 Phellinidium pouzarii
CCCGCGCCTGCGCTGCCGGTGAGCCGTCCGCGCCGGTCGTCTGAGGCGAGCGCGGCGTCAGTTGCAACTGCCGGTGCACAACGCATGAGGAAAGCATCGGGTACGTCAACAGCGACTGCGACACCCGGGGGTAAAACGCTTGTAGTGCGTCGCTCGCCATCCGCGACATCTGTGCGCTCTATGGCATCACAAACTCCACCAGGGAAGCGGCCGACGATAACAAAGTCGCCCCCTGCCGATGAAAATAAATCTGCAAACACGAGTACGAAGCGGCCAAGTAACCAGTTGCTTCCGAACAAACCGCTTCCAAAAATGCCGTCGAAAGAGAACGTCGACCCCGAGAAGAAGATGAGCACACTAACAGTGAAAAGCAAGGTTCGTGCGAATAACGCTGCAGCTGGCAACAGATTTGCACGCTCAGGTGGCAAAGAATCAAGTACGACGCGGGAAACTCTACGACGGAAGGAATCAAATGATACAATCACTATCGCACGTGTGCCCTTAACAAAGGCTGGGGCAGCAGATACAGGCGAGAATAAGATGCTACAGCCGCGTGGCGCGACACTAGACATAGGAATTCCTTGCATTATTTCATCGAAGCGGAAACGGTTCCGCGCCTTCGCGCGCTATATCGGCGAGGTTGAGGGTGAGCGCGGACCATGGGTCGGTGTTGAGGTGCCCGTAGGGCATGCATGGGCAGGCGAGCAGCTCGAAAACCAGGGCCGCCAATGGCATGACGGCTCCTGGGGTGGCGTACGCTACTTTGAGGTAGGCGCATCTACGTCTGAGTGGGGCGACGACGATCGTGCAGTACGCCGCCGCGATGACTGGATGAATGGCAGTAGTATGGGCCAGAAAGGGACGAAGCGCGAGGGGGACCAGCTAAGCGTCGAGCGCAGGAAGCGCTTCCGCAGCGCATCTCCTTCGGTGTCTGATGCGTCTAATGCAGAGTACAGGGGTCTTTTTGTGAGACCTCAGCAGGTGTTGTATGTCGTAGATGCTGTTGGGTCAGATCTCTGATGCAGGACTGATAGGTCGGATGTTAGTTATTACTCTACTACTTAAATGTTTAGTCACTCCTTCTCGGGATTGCACCTACTATTGGAAACACTCGTTCATATTTTCAATATACAGCAAACTGGCTTGTGATATGCATATTGCAACTATTCAGCTGAAGTTCTACAATGCAGGATTTCGATTGAAGACTAAACAAATGACACTATATATGAGGGTAGTACCAGTGGCTTATCTGGCCAAGCAAGAAAAAAGGGGCAACGATAGCAACCGAGGCATAAAAATACAAACAACCCAAAAGCATACCCAATTTTATTTACAAATTGACTCACCAGGTAACCCTCCAGTAGATGCCCCGAACAATATCCAGGAAGATTTGAGTAATGACTACACGGTCATAATGTATAATTGACATGTAAGAGACTGAGATTGTGTAAGTGAATTGGTCAGAGTAAAAATCGTTTACTAGAATTTAAGAATTGGAATGGCTCTGGTTGACAAGCTCATTCCCTAAGCCGCCACTTGCACATCGCACTGCTTCTGGCTCTGGAGCGCTTCAAGAGTAGCAATATCCTCGCGCAGCTTACGGTTTGCGTACTTTAGCTGCTGCAGCTCGTATTGCCACGACGTCCCACGCTGAGCTTCTAGTTCTGCAAATACATTCGAATCATGCGCATGCAAGATGCGACCAGGTATAAGCGCGTGAGGGGGGAAGTTAGGGGGGAAGTTCGATTGTGGCGGTGGGGAGGAGACGCGAGTATATGACTGGGAATGATATTGCGGCTGCGAAGAGTAAGGGGTATTCTGCTGAGGGACGTAGTCACCAGGTGAAAACGTTGAGGAAGGAAAAGACGATGAGAACGACGAGGTTGGCGACGATACGACAGTCGAATGTGCATCCAAGAGCTTGAACTGTACGATTGCCTGGCGAGCGCCTATATCTGATAATGCTTCCGGTCTACCCTCCGTAACGTTTTTCCTGGTAGAGTATAGAACAACTTGTATCCATACCGCTTCGCCATCACGCGTCTTCATATGAACTGTCAGATGCTGAGTTCCGTCCACATTTGCAATGGTATTCGTAATATCAACGTTAGATCTTGAATCAGCCCCACAGTCAGCCCCACAGACACGCCCAAGCGCAGAGAGTATATGGGTCAATGATGCTTCATTTGACCGCTCAAATTCATTATCAATGCCAGCCAGCAGAAAATCACGCAAGGCACGCCCGATGACTTCTCCCGCGCCCCAGCCAAGCACATCGCGCACACCGGCGCTAGCGACGAGAAAAAGCCCGTCCGAGCACAATAACGCCCAAAATTCCCGCTCGCGCTCCCCATGACTCATTCCATCCTGGGACTCTTCGCATGCGCCAGCTCCTACCTCGCTCTGCTCACTCATGAAACGACTTTCCACCAGAGTGTCATTTCTCAAGACAGGGGTAAAGGAAGAAGGTACAGGAGAAACAAGACCGCCTGCCCGCGCGACAGCGCCCCAGCAGAGACTCGGTATGGAGCACACACGTCCACTGAGGATTATCGCCTTACGGCCTTTGCCTGGTTCAACGTGCAAACGCCCGAGGCATTCGGTCCATACATACGCTCCTCGCTTCGTACGCATGCGGAATAATAGATCCGTCGTGCGCTGGCTGGGCGCCTGCGTTTGTGGCTGGGATTGGGCTTGAGATGAAGGACTACTTCGGGAGATGGAGGAGTCGGTACCGGAAGCAGCGTGGGAGGACATATTCTTATTCTCGCACTGCGCAGCACCTTGCCCAGGAGAAAGGCTGCCTTCCTTGAGCTCGCGAAGGAGCGGGACCGCATCATTTGGATGGCAGAGATCGCTAATAGAGCGTCCGACTAGTTCGCCCGGAGCATAACCGAAAACGCGCTGGATGCTCGGCGATGCGTACAAGAAATGGCCCTTTAGAGAGAGCACATGCACGAAGTCTGGAGAATGCTCGAGCAGAAGTAGATGCAGCCATTGATGCGCGTCGCGTGCATCTGGATATCCTGAGGTGAGGCTGGGGTCTGTAGGAATGTGAGGGATCGGCTCTAACGCAGAGGTAGAAGCAGATGATGAAGTAGAAGGATTCAACGAGTTGCATGGAGGTGTAAAGGTGACGGCGGCTTGGAATGTCTCATTGGTGAGCAGCGAGCGTAGCGCCTTGCCCATGCCCTTGGCACTGCGCTCTGCAGCTGTGATAGACCGTGGCCCATTGCTAGATGTAGAATAGAACTGACCTTCCTGTATATGCTGCGTCAAGTTTCCCGACTGCCCGTTAAGATCGACCTGGAACCCAACGTGGAATGCAATCTCTGATGCACCGTCTGCAGCAGGCACAGGTACTATGGAGACGCGATTGACAAACGGACGACCATCCTTACGATAGTTAATAAGGCTGACCTGCACTTCGCGGTCGTCCTGCAGCGCGAAACGCAGTGCACGGACAGCATCGGGCGCCGTGAAGCGGCGTGTCTCGCCAGACTGTACCCGCCCGCCTGGTGCTTGCAAGAAACGGCAGTTGCGGCCGAGCACCTCGCCCTCTGTGTATCCTGTGAGCTCGCAGAAGGTTCGAGATGCATATACAATCGGCGCGTCGGTGCGGCGCACGTCTGAAACGACGAATGCACATGTGAGGTCTACAGGCCCCAGCGCGATAAGGGGGTTCGCGCGAGTTGCGACGCGGCCAAGAACACTGAGCATGTCGAAGCCTGATTGTGAGTAGACGGGGAGCCCGAGCGAGGATGCAGGCGCGGTTAGCACGTGTAGGTAAGGCTTTTTTGAGATCGCTGCAGGCATGTCTGCTCGTGCGTCGTCGATAGGCGGCGGCGCCGAGGGTACAGGGGGACTCTCCGTCGAGCTTTCGGCGGGCTGATAGTCGTCCACGGGCACCTCAAGCACAGAGGCAGATGAATCATCACCAGCAGCTTGATGCTCCTTTGGCTCCGCATGTAAGTACGCGAAAGGTGACGCCGCCTGCTTCTCGTGAGCTGATAGCGGCGCNCGGCGCCGGAGAAGAATATGCATCTTGGGAGTGCGTTTCTTCACTGAGAGTATAGTATTTTCTGTATATATCTGTCTCATTAACATCGGCGGCAACAAGTAAAGAACCAAGAAAACATCCGGACGCACGTCGTCTGCCAGGGTTTTTGAGGGGGCTGCATAAATCCGGTGGTAAAGTCGAACAGGGGTGCGCTACCGGAGAGGGCGTCTATGCCGCTACCAGGCGCGAACGACCCGCCGAGTCCGCCAAATAGGAATGCAGGCATCTGAAATAGTCCGTCGCCGTCTCTCTCGCCACTGATACCCGACGCACGCATGGCCGTCTTCGATGCTTTAGCGCCGTCCGTAACGCCGCTCCCACTGGCATTGGCGTTGGCGCTCGAGTGGGCGTAGAATTCTCCAGACGCACTTATATTGGTAGATGCAGACGTCGGTGACTGGCCGTCTGCGGCATTAAAATATTTTGACGTGGACAATGACAGCGGCATGTTTCTCGACATAAGGGTGGACGCATGGAGGTCGTAATTGTACACGGCATACTGCTGCTCGATGCCGGGGTACGCATGGGATGCATATGATTCCTGGTGGGGCGCCGAGGACAGTGGGTACGACTGAAAGTAGGTCTGGTCGTGCGCCGTACTGGCAGCAGGGGGCGGGTCAGGCTCGGCGAGATACGAGAAGGGCATCACTATAGCTCGAGCTTCGACCTGATTCCCGGATTATTGATGGATTTATTCGCACACAAAAANGGTGCTGAGAGCGAGAGTAGCGATGGACAACCTCGTCGCTGTAGTCGGTTCGGGAGATCTGAGAGAGCAGGTTTAAGAAACAAAAAAAAATTGAATATTATATAGTTACGCGGAAGGCGTACGGCATGCATCCGCTCGAGTATATTGCCGTGGGGCTTGTTATACTTCCCCGCCGCCAAACCAAGATGGTGAAGACTCCCGTCGTCGTCGAGGATGATGACGGCGAATGCTGATAATGTTGGTGTCGTCCTGGATGTTGGCAGGTGGTAGTCGAGCGTCGACCCCCGCCAGCGGCAGCGGGCGTTCGAATCATTCGTGTCTCAAGAGAAAAGGTCAAATTCATGATTATTATTATTATTATCATTATTATTTATAAAATTTATAAAATCTATATTTCCCTTCAATCTCCGCGCGGCCGTCGAACCAACCGCTATTAATTTTTTTGTTAAAAGTCGATGGAAAGTTTCAATCTTTGCCCCGTTTCCCCTAGCCGCCGCCCATCTAGTCGGACGGCGTAGTGAATAATAGGGCATGTAAGCTCACACACACACACACACACGCATACGGAACACTCTGTCGCATACAGGTGCATCGGTAAGTACAAAAGTGTATGTCACAAACCACGCAGTCGAAAGACATCTCTCTATGCCTTGAGCTGCGCACGAAGGTTCGCCTCCAGCGGACCCCGAGGCCGGATGAACTGCACGTACGCACCATCCCTGCGAGACAAAAGAGGACAGTTAGAAAAAAANGGATGAAACAAGCATACAGAAAGGCTCTCCACGTACTGAATGACGAGCTTGTCCTCCTTGAGCTGAGGGTACTTCTCACGGTCGACATTGGTGAATCCCCATTTCTTCGACACAATGATCTTTTGACGGCCAGGGAACTTGTATCGAGCACGACGCAGAGCCTCCTGAATCACAGGTGCATTTGCATCCTTGCAACGAATGCTAAGGATGATCTGACCGATGTTGACACGCGCAGCAGTACCGTATGGCTTGCCCCATGCGCCCCGCATTCCCGTCTGCAAACGATCAGCGCCTGCACATGACAACATCTTGTTGATGCGCAGAACGTGGAAGGGGTGCACGCGCACACGCATATGGAAGGCGTCCTTGCCGGCGACCTTGGTCACGTACTTGTTCGCGCAAATACGGGCAGCCTCGAGGGCCTCAGACGATAGCTGCTCATACTCATCCGACACGAGATGACAGCAGAAGGGGAAATCGTCTACTGATGCACGTTTGCGTCCCAAGTCGAAAATACGGATCTGAAGCGATATTGTCAACACTAGTAGTCACATACCCGATTGAACTAGATGCCCACCTTCGAGTCGGGAACACCACGGTTGTAGCGAGACTTGGGATATGGCTTGTTTTTGCAGTACCTATAGCAGCGGGCGGGACGGCGACCCATCTTGAATTCTAGCAAACCAAAGAAACCAAATCAGTCAGCATCTCATCCGCCTTTATTTGCGGCCATCCACCCCTCAGAGCAAGCCATTTTCCAGACGACCCGAAACGCCATATCCAGCACAATCCATCCACCAGCAGCGACTCATCTGACAGCGAGCAACAAAGACAGAAAGACACTTACAATGTAGAGGGGCGATGGCAGAAATGTGGGCAAAACAGATTGAAGGACGACTCCTTATATACACGGCGACTGCCGAGGTGGCGTCATTCCTGACTAAAACATTAACATCAGTATTAGTAAGTAATTTGCTTTTATTGTTATTATATTATTAAATATATTATGTAACATTTCAGAATTTCTGCAAATTTAATTTCTCAAATTACTATTACTGGTACTGTTTCGGCAAACTTGACTTTCTCGCTGGCACTCGTACTAGTACTGACAACGTATCATCGTATAGTATACGCTTTCGGGTCCACCAGGTCATAGCCTTTTGCCCCCAGTTACCGTCTTCCACGTATCACCCTGGAATCTGGACAACCTGCAAGATGGCCAATAATTCTGCCAGTACTTATTCTTGAGTGAGGCGCCGAACCGTATCTCTGGCCTCAGCGCTTTACGCTTTTCTCTCGGGCTTATTGTACAGCTATGTTGCAATGCTCACCGTGAAAACATCAGGAGCTCTGGAAGAATTTGCCTATCTTCCGGAACTGTGGACAGTCTATGCCACGTCATGAATGTCGTCGCTGTTTATGTTTACCGGAGACCCCTCAACACACAGATCTGGAACATCCAAGCAAGGCGCCGTGGGCGCGATAAGCAAGACGCTCAAGCTTATCGACACCAGAATTTCTGCCGCATCTTTGTATTCGCTTTTTCCCATATGCTCCTCTGAAGTCTGGTCCTGCCACGTCAAGGTCTCCTTCCGGTCTGAGCCTATTTTCTTGTGCACAGCTCCTGATCATTCGTCACCGTGCATTATCAGACAAGTCTACCGGTTATACGTTCTTCAGTTTCTGCTTAGACACTGATCTCTGATGCCTTTATCGCGACTCTCGCCCGCATGCTTTACTGCTCTTCGCTGGAAGGACATATACGTCGTCAGCGGCCGAAATAACGCGAGTCAATATATATAAAAAGGTCCAGACATGAAGAAAGACATCCTCAGAGGACTAACCCGATCTCTGGCTTTGAAGACAACTGGCGGCATTCCAACATGAAACAAAATCACTTCCTCTCTTTCAGAAACATACTCTCAGGTTTATTCATCGTTCTTTCCGCGCTTTCCCTCCTTGATGCCGCCTCTGGATTCGATTTGTCAAGATCTGATAACGTACGTTTATGCTGCTACTGACTATAATTTGAGATTATACTATTTTTTTTTTCTGTACTTAGTTAGTTCTGTAAGTTTCCCGGTCCGATAGTACGAATTCTAGATTTACGTTGTCTTCTAGCTATTGGGGCCAAGATTCGTATGGTGCAACGCATAACGATGTTGCCAATTTCCAGCAGCGACTCGGTTTTTATTGTGGCTCAGACAGCGTTACCGACACTTTCCCCATGGCCTTTCTGACTGTTGCTTTCGGTGAAGACAACCTTCCATCCATCGACCTCTCGAATGTGAGTCTAGTATACATATATTTTATTTAAAAAGGTTCCTAAGAATACCTCATAAGACTTGCAATGAGAACGACAACGCGACGTTCCCTGGTACAGAGCTGGTGAATTGTTCGTCTCTCGCAGGAGACATAGAGAAATGCCAGGCAGCAGGGAAAATCGTCACCATCAGGTAAGTCTTATGCGAACATTCAGGCCTCGATGCATTGAATCTAAAATGCAAAACTTAGCATCGGAGGCGCGACTGGCGGTGTCAGCTTCACTTCTGACTCTCAGGGGCAGACGTTTGCCAATACTATCTGGAATGTCTTTCTTGGTGGCTCTAGCTCTACACGGCCTTTTGGCAGTGCGGTACTTGATGGGTGAGTAGTGTTCCTTTCATTATATCCCCATGAATCCTTTTTTTGTGCCGATTTTGATCAAGCATCTACTCAAAAAAAAAATACAATAATATGTAGTGTGGATCTTGACATCGAAGGTGGTGGTTCAACTGGCTATGCCGCCTTCGTTACGCAGCTGCGCTCGCTTGCAGCTACGGCGAACAAACAGTATTATATCACCGCCGCTCCCCAGTGCCCCTTTCCCGATGCAAACCTAGGCTCAGTAATCAATGCAGTTGGGTTTGATGCTGTATACGTGCAATTTTGTAAGTTTTTCTTACACTTTGTCTTGTTTCCGGAAGGAACAGAGAAGAATTTTGGTTTACTGGAAGTTTAGATAACAACTTTTGTGGCCTACAAGCATTTAGCAATCCTAATGTAAACTTTAAATATCCGTTGCTCTTTTAATCAGTTATACTTATTTCACCTGTGACGTTTGCAGGATTGGAACTTCGCGACATGGGACAATTGGGCGCACACAATGTCTCCGAACTCAAATGTAAAGGTTTATATTGGCGCACCAGCATCGAGCACTGCGGCGGGTTCTGGTTATGTCGATGCCGCAACCCTCGCTAATATTATTAAAACGACGAAAGCCACGTATACGAGCTTTGGCGGTGTCATGATGTGGGATGCGAGCCAAGCATATGGTTAGTCTCTTGAAAATTGTACATTCCTAAACAATTCCTATGTTGCTGAACGTCTCAATACAGCGAACAGTCGTTATGATGTCGCCGCCAAGAATGCACTTACTGAAGGAACAACCTCTCCCGCTCCTCCACCTTCGTCTTCATCTACAAAACCTACAAGTACTACTAGCACTTCCTCATCAAGTTCAGCAGCCCCAACAAGCAATTGCGCAGGCGTGCCCTTGTGGTCCAGTTCAATCGCCGTGCGTATCTTTAATGTACGACTCGGGCTTGCAATAATTAAAGATATAATCTAGTATGACGGTGGCTCGGAAGTAACCTTTAACGGGCACCTCTGGACGGCGAAATGGTGGTCTGAAGCAGACACTCCTGGAGGTGGGGTCATCCTAATTCTTAGATGTGATATGCATTTTTTCTTATAGAGCATTTCATAGGTGCCGCCGGCGACTGGCAAGACGATGGGGCCTGTACTGCTGCACGTATCATCCGAGCTCTCAAACAAGATGGTGCCCTAAAGTCCCGCAGCATGTGGATGCGTGACTTTTGATCCCGTCATCACATACGAAAGTTGTCCACCATTTGTGTAAGAGTAACAAAGATTGGCATATCCGCGTTTGGCAATTTTGGTGGCACACAGCTACAGATACTGTCTCCTTGCAACAAACATCTTTCTGCATCAGCAATAATGGTAGTTATTATTGGATTTATATGATCCTGTCACTTCATATTATTTGCCTTTTATCATTTTGCCCTTTATTTATTTTTCCCTGACTGGGAGTTGAACACTCAACCTTGATTATATAATGTTGGTGTTAAAGCGGCAGAGTCCATGGCTGAGTGCTCCTTATCTTTTGCACTCATCCATTGGACTCAGGTCATTGTGTGCTGCAAGTTGTGAGCCTGCCAAACCTCACAACCACACACCTATTTGACTTGCCAACAATCAAATTATTTATTCAGTTGGATTGGGTTCTGTGCACTTTCAGCCAGTGATCAATGGCAAACCTGGACACTTGTTAGAATTTGAACGTGTCCTTCATGTACCTGATCTTAGAAACAACCTCCTCTCAGTCCTGTATCTGACTCATGCTAAATCATATATTGTCACCATCCAACATGATCAGATCTTCTTTAAGCACAATGGTGCCCTCCTCTTCACTGCAGCAATCAATTCCAACAATGCTGCATCTATCAATGGTCAAGTGGTTCCCATGACTCAGTTCTCTGGCATGGTCAGCACATGTCCTCTTGATCTTACATTATGGCACCAGCACTTTGCACATCTCAATCATGGGAATGTTAAGAAGTTAATACAGGAGGACTTGGTTAAGGGAATTGTTGTGAAATCTAAGGACTTGCCAGATCCAATCTGCAAGCCTTGCATTGCAGGCAAACAGCACAGGTTGAATGTCTCAAAACTTGCATCTCATCATGCTTCTGGTCTACTTGAGTTGGTTCACTCTGATGTACATGGTCCTCTGCCAGTCCAAACTCGGCATGGCTATCATTACTGGATCACCTTCATTGATGATCATAGTTGTCACTGGGCAGTCATGCCTTTAAAGAAGAAAAGCGATGCCTTTGCTGCTTTCAAGCATTTCAAAGCATATGCTGAGAACCAACTCAACCTGAAGATTAAAGCTACTCGTGATGACAAGGGTGGAGAATATATGCCAAGGGAATGGGATCAGTTTTGCAACAGTGAAGGAATACACCGCCAGCACACTATTAGAGCTGAACCTCATCAGAATGGAGTTGCTGAGCGAGCAAACTGGACATTAGTTGAGGGCATCACTACCATGCTGAATGAAGCACATCTCCCTGCCACATTCTGGTGGGATGCTGTTGCTGCTTTTGTTCATGTTCACAACCGGTCTCCTACTTCAGCTGTTCAAGGCAAGACACCCTTTGAACTCTGGCACAAGTCTAAGCCAGATGTCTCACACTTTAGGGTATTTGGCTGCACCTCCTATGTGCATGTCAAGAAAGATCTGCGCAGACAGCTTGAATCCCACACACAGAAATGTGTCTTCCTTGGCTACCCTGCTCATTTCAAAGGATGGACATTCTGGAATCCCATAACATGCAAAGAAGTGATCAGTGACTCTGCTCAATTTGATGAGCGTGTGTTCCCTGGGAATTCCATGTGAGGTTTGGCAGCCTCACAACTTGCAGCAGACAAAGACCTGAGTCCAATGGATGAGTGCAAAAGATGTTTATTAACAAAATAATACATGCCTGAGTCCAATGGATGAGTGCAAAAGATAAGGAGCACTCAGCCATGGACTCTGCCGCTTCAACACCAACATTATATAATCAAGGTTGAGTGTTCAACTCCCAGTCAGGGAAAAATAAATAAAGGTCAAAATGATAAAAGGCAAATACAATGAAGTGACAGGATCATATAAATCCAATACAAGGGGTCCTCACAAGGGGTGAGGGCGACTATTTTAAGACACGGAATCCAGAAAAAACATGGAATTCCGAATGGAGTAACGGGTAAATTCAACACATTTTGATCATGAGTCATGAGTACTACTTTGGCATTGCTTTCGAATAATCAAGAGCGGACGCGTGAGCCTTATGCCACACCGCAAAACTGACGAGCAGCTCTATGTAAATTAGCTAATAGAACAAGAGAATTGTTCAAGTCAGCAAGTTTGGTTTGTGCTTGTATTATATAATAAGAACTCACCGGTCGGAAAATCCAAACAAATTGACTCGCTATGAATGTCATGAATACCTAAGAGGGGGCGAGCCATTAATCTCGGATCCACAAGATAAAGGATATAAGATTTACTCACACGATGAAATACATGACTGAGTCTTGGATAAGGAATATTGAGCATCTGTTTAGTGATTTACTTACACCATGTTCCCTAAAACTCTCAATCCCTTTTGTATACAGCGAGAATTCACAAGAGCGCTTCATGCACAAGAAGCGGGATCCAGAACTTTCTAAGGAAGCTAGACAGGTTGGGAGGTACATAGCAAGACCTCTAAGCTGCTGAGCTTTACCATGGAGGCTACATATGTGACATCAGGAAAAATTTCAATGTCTATATAACACTAGTTAGTTTGCATAGTTCCATAGTTGCCTTCATTAGTCCCCTTTTAGTGAGACTATATGGTTGCATGCCAGAACTATACAGTACTATACAGTACTATATAGGGTACACTATACAGTCTAATATAGTTTCCATAGTTTCAAATGGAAACTCTAAAACTATTAATCATCATGCATATATGCACATTATACACTATTTATATTTCACCATCAGGTAATCAAGCAACCACACAATACAAAATATGTACTTATGTACATAGTATTACTTGTCTTATTTTACATTCCTATGGTACAATTTAATTTATTGTGTCCATATACTTAAAATCAGTGCTATTACTCATGAATTGCATGCATATATGCAGCAGTAGGATCATCTCTTTCCCAAGATGTAATGTACTATACTAGTTCCCTGCATTACTATAGAAACTATGTGGTCTATATAGACCATATAGACTCATTAGTTTCCATAGGTGTTGGTGGGGACTATGGAGTACTATGGAGTACTATACAAATTCATCACTTCTAGTATAGTAAATGTTTTTCCTGATGTAGAACTGGCTGGAAAATCTGGCAGAACTCCCCTTTTGAGTAATATATTATCTGTAATGCCCCCATTCATGGTAATATATCATATAGATAATACATTTAGAAGCTTAACTTACCTGCCTACCCACCCGACAACACCTTTGAGAACAGCATGTAAAGGGCAATATTCTGTAATATATTGGTACTTTATCTATCATCTAAATTTGAAGGTTGCTATAGATGTTCAAAAACGGGTTATAAGCTATTAAAAAAGAATGTTCTGCCGTTCTGCCAACCTGGCGTACATTCTACCCTGCGGTTTTGCCGGAAAATTGGCAGAACTACCAAAATATAGTTCTGCCCATAGCACTATCAATCAGATACTATACAAATAGTAGTACGGTTGTTATCGCAAAATCTAGTTTTCCTGATTTGGATGTACTCCAAATAACACAATACCAATGCACAATTCCATGTCTCCTTCTCTTCAATCAGAGAATTTGTAAGTGCTTCTCTAAAAGCATTGACAAGCTCTGCCCGCTGCTCAATGCCTTCGACCACATGAGGAAGATTATATGCATACTGGATGATCTCATAGAAGACCTCCTCGCAATTTTCTTGTGCCTGCGATTCCAATTCCAATTTCGTCAACTCTTTGTCGTTGTATATGGCATACGCAAACTTATCATTTTCTTCTGGGTGGCGGAAGATGAACATTGGGTATTTTCCGTTTTTGTTAAGTCCTTCAAAATTGATCAGTCAATATCAGTTGCATTCGGTATCAATATATATATTTCTTTATATTTGATTTTGCTGTGGAGAATAAGAAACGCACACTTACTTCTTTCTGCGCTGTTCAAGATACCCTCAAACTTCTTCGTAGTGAAAGACATATCCCTGAACACAGGATGTGTTTCAGTGTATTCGTGAGCAATGTCGACGCTTATTGTTGACTTACCCTACTGGCTTCTGGGCGGAGCAATTTATGCATAACATATCTTTGCGACGCAGCCTGTGATGCTCTAAACTAGGTAGTGCCCAGCTAAAATGGGAGCTGCAGAGAAACCAAAACGAGTAGTGGATAGAGCAAAGGTGACGTTTACATACATATATGCACATTTCCCGGCTTCGGAGGCGACATTGCATGCTAATTTCGTGTTTTGCAACGTGGGACGTGACAGACCGGGCCCTGTGAGAGTGCAGAGTTGCGAAAAAATGCTTTGAAAGTTTGATTGAGGGACGTAAGGTAGTCGAGCGGATGCGTGTGACAGCACTTCATATCAGTGTCGATTGTCCGCACTGTCAGTTTGAGTATCACTAGTGTTGTGGGCAGAACTTGCCAGTTTGACCATTGACCGTTTTGCCAAGGGTTTTGCCGGCATGGCAGAACTGGCATGGAAATTTACACCTGGCAAATCTGGCAGAACCGGCATACCTATTTGAGTAATATATTATTTGTAATGCCCCATTCATGGTAATATCTTATATTAGTAATACATTTAGAAGCTTAACTTACCCGACACGGGTAAACATATCTTATCATTTAAGTATTAAGGTTACCATAGATGTCCAGAAAATGGTTGTACTACCATATATGGTTTAAATGTTCTGCCATTCTGCCAACCCTGGCAATACGTTCTGCCCTGCCGTTTTGCCGGCAAATTGGCAGAACTCCCAAAATTTAGTTCTGCCCACAGCACTAAGTATCACACAAACGAAACTGCCCTTTTGAATAACCTTGGCTCAACTCAGGCAGACGGGACCCGCAGAGCATGTTACGTGCTACATTCATAAAATGCTAAGGAACAGTGGTCGCTCTGCAGTGTGCACTCAACTACCATATCGTACTTTGTCTGGCGAACTCAATTATGCCCGTCATACAATGTCCACTCGGTTTGTTGAATTCATTCGGGATTCCGTGTCTTTTTTGTCTTAGATAGTCGCCTGTGCGTTCGGAACCCTCACGCGTTTGTGAGGGTACCCCCCTTGCACACCCGAATTTTTGTCTCGAGTCGACGTGCATTTCAATTCTGTCGGGTAGAACGACCTCAGCAAAAGCTGAGCACCAATACTTCAAGGCCACATACAGTATAAATGTCTCTTTCGCGGTTCCACCCAAGTCTGCCGGTAGCAACGAGGACGCCACCGTCAAGCTTTACAACAATGGCACGGAGTGCCTTGAGGACACGCGCTGACGCGTCGCTGTGCGTCCGCAGGTCAACAACGCAGCGGTCAGATTCGACGGGGATGTAGTCAGTATCAAGTTTGGCCGCGACGAGCCGGCACTCTCAGGATGGACCCCTCCGGAAAACTCATGTATACACGCAACACGTAGGTGCTCTCTGCGAACCTCCAGCCCGCTGCCGATGACAAGAAACCCGAAGGACAGAGCATCCCACTCTCATTTCCTGTGCTCGGGCACTACCGAGATGTACGCAATGTCGCTGCAGCACTCGCCAAAAAGGAGCCTAAGGTAGTTTGCCACGTATTTAGGAGCGCCATTTTTATATCGTCTTGAATATGGATAAAAGCGCTGCTCTTCCCAGAAATTCATTAAGATCGGCAGTCCCGTCGGACGAAGGATGGTTGACTACCGTGTGGAATAAGAGGGTGCCAAATAATGTCGCTAGAGAACCTTCAAAATGCGTCAGTCTAACAGAAAATTATAATTTCAGACATTCCAAGCTTACTGAGAATTGGCGTAGGAAGTCGAAGAGGAACAAAGATCGCAATTCACTTGATTCGTTTCGAAAAAACTCGCCACCTCTACATTTGTTACTATTTCACTTACATTCCTTTCACAGAGTTGGAGATCTGGCGCCTAGGGGCGCTGTTAGGATAAACCATTGCTGTCTAGATCACCGACGGAAGGCACTCTTCCGCGGGTGTATAATTGGCCCAACACCGGTGACCTTCCTTGAAGGACAGCTCGCAGCGGCTTAAGATAGGCGGTAGCCTTAGCCCGAGACACTTATGTAGTTATTGATATGTTGATATATTACCAATCACTGGTTCAACCCGGTGACAAATACATTTCATTCCTTATTTATGTTCTGTATAGTTTTGCCGATCATTTCTATTTATGGTAAATATTGTTACTGAGTTTCAATTATTTTCCTTTATTTTTTTATGGCACGCAGATACACAACCTCATCACTGAATATAGTGCTGAGGTGTGTATGTTTGTTCTCTCTCTATGAGCTGTGCTCATTTATGCTTCCTAGATTATTATCTAGGTATTGATCATGTAAATAACCTGATCACTGAATATAGTGCTGAGATTATTATCTAGTTCTACACAGTTTAATTCAATTAACTATCATCACTGTAACTAATACACTTAAGAGTGAACCCCTCTAAACTACCAAGCTAGTCAGGTTAACTCTATCATCTACCACTTGTTCTACACTATTACCACAGCAATAGTGCAGTCCTAACATTCACCACCTCTCTCACCAACTGCTTCAAGCTCTGCCAGAATGGATTGCAAGATGTCGCTGTAAAAGAAAAAGTGGTTTAATCTGTAGTACATGGCATCAAATGTTGAATATTCAGATCTGGTTTCTAACCTGTCAATAGCGTGAGTTATAATTGCTGTTGTGTCAGGAGAGGGTGGGTTAGTGAGCAGGTGGGTTGGAAAACTTGTTGATCTCAGCTCTAAAACAACACCGGAAAGTCAAAAAGTCATTTGGTTATATTCAACACATCCTCCCATGATTTATGAGAGCTATATCATATTTTTACAGGTGGAATTGCGTGAGGTAGAATTTTTATAAGCAGACAAAGATGCATACAAGATCAGACTTTTTGAAAGTGTTTAATTTTTCCTGAAATATACAGTCCATTTTATCATAATTTTATTTGATATTAACATAGGCATTGTCTGTCATAATTTTTACATGCATTAACAACAGCAAATGATGCAATATTGACTGAGAAAATGGCACATCTGTTGGTTTTCTTTGACATTATGACTGAGATGTGAAAAAGCACGTGATCACGACTTTTGCAAACAGCAGTAATATTTGCTGCCACTTGATTTACTAAATCTTTCACGACTATCGCGAGACTATCGGGACCTGCTCATGTCAAGAGAAGTTACAAGACTTATATGGCGAACCGTCCTAAGTCGAAAGATTACTGTCTCAGCGGATTCGTTGGGCATTAACGAGCCTCAGCTCGTCAGTCTGATATTCGAAAAGTTCTGTCAAGTATGTGCGTCGCTGTTATGCGTCGCCTAGCTAATCGGATGCCGTGCTTAAGGCGTTCACAATGTAGACTTTGGTTTGCGAGTGCGCCTTTGTTGTAACTGTCTTTCTCTGAAGTAAGCTCTGTCAAAACCAGCGTCTTTAACAAGGATGACGCTTGACTAATAATGTCTGCCATTTAGCATTGTCCATGGAAAGAAGCTGGCAGCAGAATTAGACAGTATTATTTCATCGGACAACGTCATTTACTCACTTTGCTATCATAAAAAATGTGTGTAAAGTCTCTTCTGAACGCACGAGCAACTTAGTAAATATGATCTAGGTTCAGCCCGTACATATTCGACAACGGTTAGCGATCAGAACGAGCGGAGATTTTTCGGACTTGACTTTCTCGACGCAGTCAGACAGTATACATGTATGTCACTCGAACCGGGATCAGCTGGCCGTAAACGTTTTGTAGAAGAGCAAATCAAATTTGTAGAAGAGATCAAAGAGGTAGGCTTGAATTACGCTAGTCCGATGTTCATCGTACTTATGCGTTCATTGCATAGTGTACTATTACCATTGAAAATTGTATCAAAAGGGATAAGGTCCAGAAAGTCCTAGACAACTCGAAGGAGTAGAAAAGCCGTTCATGGAGCTATGGGGTCTGTACATTATTCATTTGATACAATGAACGCCTCTTATCATGAAAGGTCTTTTAAATCACTAGGGTATAATACAAGGGAGGATTTCGAAACTGGTAATGATGATTTTGATATCTTGGGATGGAACGAGTTGCTGGATATTTCTCCGAATCTCAATCTGAATGAGAGAAGTGCGCTCTCCCTTGACTCTGAGAATTGATTACTGATAAATGTATGCTTCTTCAGTTTGGAGAAGCATCCTGCCTGTACTCGAACAAGCCATCCACTTAAAGAGGGAAAAAGGGGCCAGGATCGCTCTACGGAAGCGTCGCACTAAGCAAAACCATAAAAAACTGTTCTTTTTTNCTACAGAGCCTTCTATTGCGGCTGGACAAGATATTTTGGCGAGCCACCATCCCTAACATTTGCTGAATTAGAAGAGCTTCCCATTGCCAAAGTACTACTTTGATAAAGATGAGGAAATTGATAGATCCGAGTTGATCAACATCAACGCCCTACTCAACAACGAAGCCCTACGCAGATATGAGAACAGAATCAAAAAGGACTGTGCCGTCTTTGTCGTAGCTGCTCGAGAAGATGCTGGCCTAACGCCTCTCTATCCGGACCGCATTCAAGGAATCAGTCTCGAGTCGATAGATGCGATCCTGGGCCATGCATCCTCATTTTTGGGCGGTCCTACAGGATCTTACTTCGATATAGAGACTTACGACGAATTAGTTAAAATACCAAGCAGGCAGAAATGGCCGTACAAGCACCCTCCTTCACCTAGCGTACCAAAATTCGCGGATGCTCTGCTCCGTTCTTTAAAGATGCCAGAGACAACCACGATGAAGGAAATCAAGGAATTAGGGGCGGCATTTATCCGCAAATAGTGCCTCAGGCTTATAACGGCTAAGACAAAAATGACATGGAAAGAGCTGGTAGTAAACGAAACACCTAAACAATTACTTTGAGATAATTCATCACTTTTGCGATCCTAGATCTGTCACTTCTGCGGCGAAGAATACTGGTACATTAACACGAAGTGGCATCAGTGAGTAGCAGCATATACTCTTGAAGTCTCTTACTATGACTAACACCAGGTTTATTCTCACATTGGCAAGGGCCAAGGGCCGCGTTCTCAGTAAGTCCAGTCGAAATCTTGGACGACCACGATGTCAACATTCAAACAGACCTCACAGGGCTGATTCCAGGAGAAATGACGCAGATGGAGGAAATCGAATTCACGAGTGCCAGTGGAGAACAATTTTCATATCCATGCGGTTTGTGCAATAGCCTTGAAATTAATTCCAATCCAAGTAAATCCTTGGAAGACATTAGAGCACATATGATCGCGAAGTTCGTCATCAATTGTCGCTGATTTCTGCCGAGGACTGACCTCCATACCTTTACGCCTCAAGACACGGAGAGGATTGTGCAAGATTCGGAGGGATCGCGGGCTACTAGCTTCTGGAACTCTGGTCTTCAGGCTGCTCCCTTTTTCGACAAAATTATGAATTGAGTATATCAGATGTTAACAAGTTTTTAAAATATAGAATACTACGAGATTCCTCCACGCGAATTTCTCCGCGAGCACAGGTTGGCAGCGTTGATATGATCTATAAAGCTGACAAAAAAAAATACAGGAAATAGACTGATGCTATTGTTCTTGAGACAAAAGCAGCAGCGACGTTCCCGAGGCATTACTCTTTGTAGAGCCTCGGTGTTCAAATAGAACCATAGTGAGACTTTCCAGATGCCTTCGAAGGGTGGAGGATGTGATAGTCTATATCCCTTGATTGAAGAAAGACCCACGGTGCCATAGACTGCAATTTTCAGTATAAGTCCATTAATTCCTGTATTTCTGATATGAATATAAATATATGAATCAAATTCTCTGGTTCCAGCAATTGTCGATCTCATATCTACAAGTGCTGAATTAATAGAAATCGTGCCCTCGACCTCGAGGTTCCGGGAACGTGCCGTAGCGGTATCGAAGCTCTTTTGAGAGCCATCCACACTCCCTTGGTGGTGCATAATATGTTTGGAATGGAATGAATGCTTGAGCCATTAATATAATCACTTATCTTCACATCCCTCAAGTCCCGAGATGTGGCTGAACTTTAATTAGCGCTTGAGTCGAAAAGAAAACCTTCAAAGCGTTAGGAATAAGACCAAAATCAACGAGATATGAATGTGTTCGCAGCTTGACCAAAGCAAACATCCAGCAAGCGCAAGCATGATTTGTCCCTAATTGTTTTGGCTGAAATCCCCCAACGTATGTTCCTCACAATAAATGAAAAAAAAAAGGTTCTTCGAGGGCTTGAGAGCCAGAACTCCGGGCGATTAGATCCCAACACGTCATTCAGACTCGAGCGGACGTCAGCAGCACTGAACGGAAGCAAAGCTCGGGAAAATACAGCACCGGTTCAGCAGGAGAGTCCCAATAATACAAACACAGCAGGGAAGAGACGAAGAGGCGTTTCATAAGTCATTTATTTGCGGTCGCCCGTACTCTCGATGGTCTTATTGACTTCTTTCCGCTACCGGCCTCGATTTCCGGGCCCTTGCTTACTCGCGACCTTCCCTTCGCTCTCACCTTCTCCTTATCCACAACTCTCGTCTCCCGTTCCTCAACACCTTCCGAGCGACTTCGCCATGTCATATTTGCAAACTTTCTTCTGCAAATGTTACTCCCGTACTCCTGATATTCGGCACGTGTCACTGCCTCTTCTGCAAAATCGGCATTGCGTGCTAACTCGGCTCCTGAATTATACGCTTCGATTATCGGGCTGGAGCAATGTTAAAGATAACCATTGGCTGAAATGCTATGATAGCTCACTTGGAGGATTCATATAGGCTAACTTCGTGGTCAATGGGCGCCAAGCTTCTCAATTCAGACATTCTGCAAACAAATTAAGGGGTCTCAGAATAACGCCATTCTGAGTACAGTTGGAGAATCCCCACAATCGTTGTCCAAACCCAGGCAACTTCGCGTTGCCACCAACAAGACCGATGTTCGACCAGAAAAGTCCTTGAAGGTCTTCTGGCAGAGAATGTATTGCGTCTGCAATTGTTCTAGCCAACCCTGATTGTGCCAGGCCTACCAGAAGATGGAAGGTCCGACGGGGATCAACACAAGACGTATCAGACTTATGCACTACAGAGGGAACCGCACCAATGTCGCTGGGCCTGAACAGGACCTCTGGGACAGCAAATCGCTCCGAGGCCACCCGCAAGATGTCGTCGTCTGCTTCTAGCATCTCATCGTTCGACCTAATCCTGCCTGGTCGATTCTCCGAGAATCTCGGTAACACGTACTCTCGCACGATCTTCGACTGTTGAGACCTGAGGTACCAACCATAATATAAGCCAAAGACAACGTGCATCTACATCAATTGGTGGCGCACACACCGAACGTCCTCCATGTCTTTCTTGTAATTTGTAGAGACGTAGCAACACTTCTCTTTTACGTCATTTGTAATGTACGTCTCGCCCATCAGATCGTACTGGCGGTACGACAGCAACTCCTTCAAGTGGTTGGTCAAGAGCTTCCCTCCAACATCCACTCTGATTGACAATGAGCGCCGAGGTCAGCTTGATTAGATCATGCCCGCTAACCTTCGGACGCTTTTCCACATAATTTTTCCGTGCATGGACGGGACTATGTGTGTATAGCTATATCCCGAATCGACAATAAGCATACATTCAGGAGCAGGCAACCCTTCCTGATTTCGAAACAAGGATCCATATGGCAAAAGAGATGCCGCTGAATGAATAGCAAGGGCGCGTCGGTCATTATGAAGGATTGAAAATCCGTAACTGTACATTCTTGCTGTTCACTCACGTGTGCAGCGCAAGTACGATTGAAAGTCGTACTCCTCGAATATGAAATGATCATATTGTTCTTGGATGTTAGGCAGATTGAAATACGGTTCGGTGATCAGCAGCGATGCGTCAGGTGGGTTTATCTGTACATAAGGTCGCATGAGAACGATGGCTTTGTTAACGATGACACTCAAGCACACACCCTAAGCACATCCTTAGAGAATAAGCCGTCCCATACTGCTTTTTGTGCGTCCCAGTCCGTCAGGTAGCCCTTTGTGTTCTCATGAACATCCGGTGATTCCCTTTCGTGACATGCGTAGAATCGAACGCACCCTCTCGAACGGCAAGCGGAAATGAAGAGAAGCGAAGTCATTGCACTGATCGAACTCATGTCCAAAGAACATTATCTTTTCCCCCTTGGTCTGCCGTACAATGGCATTGGTGATAATTCTGCGTACGACTCGGAGTCGGTCAGCGTGATGAGCTGGGAGTTGAGGCCAGCATACCGAGGCCCTGGAACGCCTTCCTGCACATTGACAATGCCTGCCTTGATTGTTGATGCGCCATTGTCAAGAACAACGACGGGTGTTGTTTGCATGTATGCGAGTCGTTCTTGTCTTCCTGCATGTCAGACGAAGTCGACTTGTGAGCCAGGAGTCACACGAAAACGCAAGCCGTCACAGTAACGACTTGAAGCTTGACACTCGACTACTTTGATACTCACTGTATTCACTGATTAAAGTGCACCTAAACTTGCCTCTGGGTCAAGCTATCTGGAACACTGTCGTATCTGGCTTCCTACTGGAAAAATTATTTTGACGCGTTTGAGTTTGTTCTGTATTGTATTGAACTGGTGCGTGCATCAAAGTTCAAACTGTATTGAACAGTGCCAAACGTCGCCGCTCATTGTATTTGAATTTTTTCTCAGTTAGAAATCAGCCCTCAAATTGGCGGCCCCAATTCAAAGCGAATCAAGGCAATACTGGCATAATTTCAAGCAGTGTCGAGCTCGGCGGCCTCGAGCTTGTAAACTACCGTTAACAGTGGTTCATGTGATAGTAGCAATCTTCATACGCAGGCGTTGAAGCTTCAAGTAAGCGATCCGGCGCACCATCACAATTTCTTCTAGAGCAACCATGTGCATCGGGTTATGCCTAGACTATCCAGATTACGCACCTTACGCCGCGGCATATGCTGACCCAACTGTTGACTGCCCAAGTGTCGGTCCCTCTGTAGTACCAATCGCGATGAGTGTCTCTCACGGCCGGTCAATGCACATTCCCATTCGTTTAGATGGGAGCCTGAGAGCTCCTTTGTTGTCAGGCCGTAATCTCCAAGTGGGCGGCTCAGTGATTTGACATCAATCGTTGCGTTATTGTCAGTACTATCTCAAGACACATGTTCGAAAATTGAATATTATGCTGACTGAATTCAATTAAGTTAAATATCACCCGGCGTCACGGATCGCACTGGTCGTCGCGAGGCCATCTTTGCTCCCAGATCCCAGATACTCCAAGCGTGGCGCAATACAGTCATGAGCTGACTAGTAATTATGATTCGAACGAAGTTGCAGGCTTCAGTCTGCTTTTGCTTTTGCCTTCGGGTGATATATCACCAGTATGCGACCATAATATTTAGAAGTGGCAGTGTGATCGTTGCTCGGAATCGAATGATTTAGGGGTGAGGGTGCTGCATAGTCTATGGTGAAGAAAGGTATCGCTTGCTCTAGGCGAGGTTGAGTTTGAGACTGATTTTCGACATCCTATAAGTCCACAGAGCAGGCGTTCGATGCACGCGCATCTCCATTTAGATTGTCCAATTCGAGTGTCTTGTTTCTCTTTTGTTTCTGTATTGGCGCCACAGGGCATGTTGCCTAGTTGTCCGGGGTGCGTCTGCGTCCGGACCACAGTTTTGTGAATCTCGTCTACTGACGGTCCTTCACGTGCGGTGAGGTGAGCACGTTCATTCATAGAGATGCATGGAAAAAGGGAAGACGATCCGAGGCGATAGATACAGGGCAGGCCAGTGTCTGTCGGTTTGAGTTATCTTGGTTTGAGTTGTACGACCTCAGACGGTGTGTAGGAATCGCTCAAAAGATGAGACCAGTCAAGGTAAACTGATTGAGGTTAACGCTATTCCCTGGTAGCATCATGAGATTCGTGACATCGTATTGGGTTTAGCCGCACGCGATGCGGATATGAGTTTCTGTCAAGTACCTATGTGTAAAATCTATTGAATAATACCAATGACCGGTAAACGAGGAAGTCGGAGTCGGACAGCGCGTAACAAAGCTGGTTGCGGCTAACATCGGTAGTCGGTCTGCACAAAAAACAAGGGATGATCTGGTGTGAGAACCACGATAGAGGCAAGCTTGGGTCTAGCGTTTCCCCTTGAAATTTTACTGCCACATGCTCTGGTGGGCGTGGGATGAGAGACGGATCTGGGGGTCCGAATGCACGAAGATGCACAGTGCAATCGTCAACGTGACTAAGTAACATAGTCATTGACGAGTCGAGGCGCATTGTCAAGATAGGGACATGAAAAGCCGAAGTAAAGGTGGCGGCCCGGGATCATTAGAAATAGAAGAATAAAAGAAGTACAAAAAAGAACCGAGGCGAAGGAGCAAGAACAAGAAACCATCCGAGACAAAACAAGAAATTAACATCTCAGAAACGAGACAAGGACAGCGACCGAACACAGCTGAAACGTGAGTTGAAAGAGTGGATCATGGGTGGTCGATGCAGAAGTGAAGTTCAAGTTCACATTTTATGTGTCCTCCAGACGCGATTGCCGTCAGGACACGACGTTGTTATATGCGCCAACTGCTTTCGCATACACATCGGTATGTGCGAAATATGGATGAACACCACCATGATGTGCTCCGCCATTTTCAGCTGCCCAGTGCAAGACGTGAAGTGAATGTGGAGTCGCAGGCGCCGATAGAGGCACTGATGCTGAGACCGACATCAGGTCACTTTCGACTGGGGAGCGAAGAGAATCAGAATTATTTGCATCATAGCCTCCAAAAGGGACTGCAGGAGACGTTGATGATTTAGGGGAACCGTCACCACTAAGGAAAGCAATACCAATGCGAAACAGAGGTAGGGAAGGAGTAAGCCATCAATCAGATAATCTAGAATCATAAGTCAGAAGTTGCGTACTGAAGAATACTCCTGAGTTCCTGGATACGTCGGAAGATTGAGCAACGGCTTTGTGAATGTTCTGGAAGATGTTGCAAGTAGTTCGACATCCCTTCCAATTGCCTAGCTAAGGCGACAAATGAATGACTCGTAGCCGGGTCAGAAGTGCACGCGCACGCATCGTCGTAGCGATATATATCGCTCGGGGAGTGAACTATTAAAAGTTGTTTGTCATCAATGAGCACTCCGGAGAACTAACTAAGTAGCACGAACCGTTAAGACCGCTTGAAGCGGATGAGGAGGGTGAATATGAGATTGGGGAGCATCCGCCAGCCCCTGCTACCCCATTGACACATGAGGCATCAAATGTTGCCGGTGCGAACTGGTCAGTGTGTAACTGGCCGATATTAATCGAGTAAGTTCCATTTGAACTATGTTGGGGTGGGGGCGAGGGTGAAAGGCGATAGTAACACGTGTTGTTCTGCATCTCAGACATAGGCTCCGTTTTAATCACAGCACCAGAATGCTCGGGCGCTGGTGACAGCATTCGACGCTGTTTCACCGTCACTGATGACGCTGTTATGCTACCGCGTTTCTGAGAGCGTGTATGCCATTTATCGCTCGCGTCGCCTTCGTAGAAATTTGGGTCCGCCCAGCGCGGGTGTGGCTTGCCTGTAAGCATTGTTACGTAAGGAACCAAAGCTCGACCAGGATTTCGACAAGACACTGAAGAAAGTTATGAATTAAGACAAACACACCTCGAAGCTCACGAACAAGGCTCTCAAGCTCGGCGATTCGATTACGCAAGCGTGTCGTCTCATCTAAGTCAGGGTCATCCCTGTAAGGCAGCGTGAATACCGGAGCGCCCGCAGTCAAGAAGGAACTCACCTAAGTGCAGGATCATCAACCTCGTAAACGCAAAGGCCGGTCTACGAGATAACAGTCAGGCTGTTTATTCTAAGGCGTTGAATGGAAGCACGTACGAGGCCGAGCTGAATACATCTATGACAAGGTCTTGTGATCACAAGCAGAAGCAAAGCCACGTTCATACGCGAGTTAATTCAGAGTAGACGCCGCAGACGGAAGCCGCGACTGACCTCTTACGATCGCACTAGAGTAAGAAAAGGATTGTAAGTCGTATTCCGATGTACCATGTATGAATATACACACCTTGCGCTTTGAGGTATGGCAATTGAGACACGACTGAGTTGTCCGATTCCGCCGACGCTTCCGGTGGTCCATGTCCGTTGTGAAGTCAAGGTCGAGTAGGTCGCCCTTCATGACATGAGGCTGAGTAGAGTCTGCAGCGAACATAGTACTGGCAGTAAAGAGTATCGGTGAAAATGTTGAGGACAGAGTAGGAGAGACAGTGGATTTGTACCGAAGCGACAGCGGCATTTTAGTAAAAGCCTGCTTATAACAAAGGAATAAAAATAAATATTAAATGAAATACAAACAGGGATCTATGGCTTACGGCGCCAGCAAATGTATGGAAGCCCAATATGGTGTCTGAAGAGAAGGATCTATTGGATCTCTGGTTATCGTCTGATGTCGACTCGGATGTGCATTCTTCGATGTGTCGCAGGTCAATCTCTGGTTTTGTGTACCGCAGGTCCCGACAGACCTAGCACCCTATTTTGCTCAAAATTTTAAAATTAAAATTAAAATAAGGTATCAACCGTATCCGTAACAACACGTGCTAACACGCTGCGGGCGGCCCCTATGACGACTGAAGGTGGTCCTGAGGTTGAGTGCGCTCTTTGCTCTTTGCTTCACAAAAATTCTTGAAAAATGAGCGAGCATTGAAAACTGGGTACCCTGATATCCCAGAAGGACGTTCGCAGTGGACGACCAAGCTGGAATAGTTATGGAGTAGAGTAGAAAAAAAAAAAGTCACGGTCGAGTAGCCGTTGCAGCCGAGGATCCGCGCTGTTTCCTGATCGGGAACGTTGCTTTATTCGGCAATTTCCCGTTTGGAGGTCCCGGGGGAATTCTCACCCATAAAAGGAAGTAGGGCAAGAGGGAAAAAGGGGAGAAAAACACATTAAAGTCGAATCTTATGCGCCAGAGAACCAGAATGCGAAGAGAATATCATTGGAGCCCTTATAGTAGGTCTAACTAACGAGTGTTTCTTTTTTTTTTTTTTTTTTTTCAAACGCAGGTTTAGCCTGATCTCTTGCGTGTCAGAGGAATTTTAGAAATCGAAAGCCATGCTTGAGTTTAAGCGATCAGGGAAGGTATTACTATCAGCTACACCTACTTGACTTGAGACGCGATACATCATCAGACAGATGCGGTGCTCGCTGGTGTTATCGATGTTATTGACGACAGGTCAAAAATCGAAAAGTAATTAATTTAAATTTCAACGGTCTTTCCCAGACACGCGTTCCCCAATGGTATCTTCCATCAGGAATGGGGGTCGGCGGTCTCTCCTATCCGTGATGAACCCATCCACAGTGGCATTCGTGCATGAAGCATGTCCCCAGACTGCGGGACATACTGCATGTTAGCCCTCAGGTGCGAAATATGCAGTAGTCCAGTAGAAAGGAACGTGTCGGTCAAGCAGTCTCTTTTGTCAAAAAATGAAATATGACGAAACGCGTCGCATGTATCACGATGCAAAGATGAGTCTTCATATATTCCAAATAGTTCACCTTCTCTCATCACAGAAGACACAGATATACAAGGCCCATAGTTCTTTTCCATTAGTATACAAAAGACCATTTATATGAACCCAGAAGTTTCATTTTAAACTAAAATGAGAAGAATAAGAAAAACAAGGTCGCAAGTCGACGAGCAAGGTCGCAATATGCATCTTCTATTTTATTTTATTTGCTCTGTTTCGGTATCAGCTTCTTCATGTCGCCAAGTTCCGATAGAGAGTAGGTGTAGAGAGGTGACTAAGAAGCGGTTTAAAGAAAGGTTTCCGCATTTTAATCTGATGTTCCTGTTGCTGTACTAGTGCCAGGTGACTACACACTAGAGCGACGTATTCATGCGAAGCTGCAGATAATTTTGCAGATGGCCCAGAAGTAGATAGACTAGATAGGTCGTCTAGGCAGATCATTGGTCCCGATTATATGTATGTTTCATTTTATTGAACAGTCGCATTAGTCCGCTGAGACGATAGACGTGTATGCCTTCAGATTTTCGTCCGCCAATGCGAGCAGGTATGAGACGTCAGGAAGGACAGTGTTTACTGTCTGGAGTACACTGCATCGACATTTCTGTGAGACACCATCCGAGAACGAGCAAGTCTAGACAGATCACACACCCGCGGGCCGGGAAAAATGAAGGTTGCAAGTCAGCTCAGTATCCGGAACTTTAGAGTAACGGCATGATGTCAAATTCATCCAAACTATTGATAAGAGCAAATAATAGACCATCGCGTTGTCTTCTGTCTTCGGCATGCATCGAAGTATGCCTACTATTCGCAAATGTGGAGACACGAATCCAATGTCCCAATGTCTTGAAGAACGGGAGTCAACGCTGCTGCTGCCCGTTTGTGCCATCAATAATCGGTCTTTTCAGTATTGTAAAGCGAGTAGACAAGGAAAGAAATTCCGAACGCAGCCGTTGTTCGTGCTACGAAGCTTGCTTGAAAGGACGCCACCTCTCGGGCATTACATCCTCGATGTGGTCCGCATGTAGCAGAAAGGAACCTAGAGCCCACAATGATGTTTGCTCTATGAGTGCATAAATCAAGAGATTTTCCAACCGCTGCAAGACACGCGCAAGCAAGCTATGCACAAATGTGGGCCGCTAGGGGCCGGGTCTAGAGCATATCCCTGCTCTGAAAATTGGGTTTGTTCGGCGTGAAAATAAATAGTTGTTACTTTGTGATTATCACCCCTAACCTTACGAAGACTTGAACCGGGTGAACTCGAGTGTGTCTTCGCACATTACGTGTTTATCGACAACAGAGCAACTTCTGGTCTGAAATCGTCTGTAGAAAAATCGGCTTGGGAGAGCCGACGAGCGTCTAACGAAGCCGAAAGTACATCTAAAACAAGGCTTTTTACTTTTCATTTTATCCTTCACCTGAAAGAATCTCGATGTCTTTGTTTGCTTAGCAAATCAATACCATTCTCGCATGCAGGCGTCACTTACCGAAGAACGATTCTGCATATGGGGCTGACAACGATGTGATCGTGATATCGGTCACTGTTGCGCAACCTTCAAACAAGCTTTCCAGCTTCAATATCTATTTGGACCTTCTCGAACACGCGAACCAGCGTAGATGCATCCCCTGGTTATATCGTCAAGGTCAAGTTCGCCGCTGCTTCGAACTTCGGAGACGGGCACGACGGCCGGGGGCGGCGAAAACGCGATCCGCTTAGGAAACTCCCGCAGAAGCTCTGCTAGCTGCCCTATTAAAAAACGTGAATGAGAACGACGACATCGGGCGACCATGCGAGGTACAGTGCAGTACAGAGAGAAGGCTGTCGAAAGCAGATCTTAGGACATCCCGTGGCCCAGGAGAGCGGCGAAAAAGCCAGGTGTGAGTGAGAACTCTCCGCATTGTCGGTAACAGGATGCGCAGCGACACGCAAAGGCCATGCAGGGGGGNCGCATCAGCATCAGCAGGATGTTGAAAACTAGAAAACAATAAAGTAAAGTTAAAACAAAATAAAATAAAATTCTTCCTCAGAACTTGGAGTGTCCGGAGGCTTGCTCACCCTCACTCTTGCGCCCGCTCGTGTACAAGTCCAAATACTCTACGTAGATCAACTCCATGCCCAATATTAAACATTAATGACTGGCTCCTGGCTCGCCCGCAACATTAATATTGTCAGGAGCCGTGATCGCTCCGCGGTCTCCCTCTCATAATTTCGTCTATGAGGAAGTACAAAGGTACCGATCTGGTTCAGACGTAATGGTCAACAGTGTGCCAAAGACTCCCTTCAAAGTTCATCTTGTCTATTTGCCTCATTGGGTCTGTCACTTTTAGCTGATGTCTGCCTTTCGCGGAGTTCGACCTCTAAGGCTATTGAATTTGTCGGCCTGACTCGGAGCTGTCCCCGAGAGTGAGTGCTTCAAAGATATTTCTTTTTCATACTATTTCATCTCGCTCATTGAATTCAAGTTATGTTAGTGTCTTACTTCCAATCTGAGACGTAGGGCGTAAAGCTCCGTCTGATTCGGATCCTTGCGGCAGAAGATGAACGTACTTATTATCTTCTTTGGCGAGAATTTCGTTAATTTGAAATCGCCTCGGTTTGTTATCATTCACTGGCAGAGTCTTCCAACATGTTGATGTCGATTTTCGATTGCATACCTTCCGGGATCCCTATAGCTCCACACCCACCTAGTGCAAGCCTTCTAGTAATCCAGTGATAAAATTTATCTCTTCGCGATGAGTGCACTTTAACGCTCTGTTGACTGAAATAGAACTTTTTATTGTTACTACTAAATCGCAGCCGGTGACGGATCGGATTTTTCCTTTTCTTCTTCGTCTTCTTCCGGAGAGCAACGTCCCATACAGAAAAGATCACGCGGTCCGTGGAGGAACGATCAGACCGTGTTCTACTCAAAAACAATTGACTCCAGTTCTGTTACTCCTCAGCCAATTTGCTGAGTGAGCGCTAAAGTAGCCCTTCAAATTGAACGCGTTCTTTTCTCCACCCAATCGGATCCGGATCCACTCTGTCAGGTGCTTATATCTAGAGGAGATACTACCCACGTTACTCGTACTTATCTCTCCAACATCAACGTTTCGGACGGAAGCATGGTAGCCCTATTCAACACAATAACAAAGGTTTCACAAACCAATCGCCTGCACGTTTCGTGGTGGATCATCTGAAGAACCCTTACGCCACTATACATACTCAAGAAGCTCTGTATGCAGACGTATACAGATGAAGTTTTCAAGGGAATTGCACCCGATCTCGGCACGAGGCTCTGTACCTGCATTGCCATACACATCGCTGAGGTTTTACGGTTTTTGGATTGACGTCAGGACGATCTTCAGGGAAAACGGGAACAATGCGCTCGAGTGATTTAGGCGTTGTGCCAGGTTACGGAAAGAAAGTATGTACTGCAAGATCGGCAGTAGCCTGTTTATTTGTGCCATCACTTCGAGTGGACTTTGCGCTAGTAGTTGCGATGGAGTTTATCCGGCTGCTTCGCATCCTGAACTTCAGAAGAAGCTTCTCATACGCGCAAAACAAAACTTGACACTGCATTCACCGGTGTACTGCTGGTAGTACTTAATACTTATACTTAGAATTAGAAACATCTGTTTTCGCCAGGCTTTCCTCAAAAAATGAATTTACGCGCCACCCATATCCAAATTTGGAACACGCGGAGTTGCAAAACGCTTACGTCATTCTCGTCAATGCTGTATCCTCGCGACTCCCCGCGACCGTGTACACACGGTCGACGCGCTATCCTTACGAGACTTCAACTGTTCTTTTCTCTTGTACCGCAACTTTAGCCAACATTTTGAAGCACAAGGACAATCAATGTACGCCGTGGAGGCCGTGAATAGCAAAGACGAAGGAGAATTGTCACCGGTATCTTTTGTAGAGGAGTCTGATACAGGCTTTCTGTCACCACCGGAGCCTGAGCCTGAGCCCGAGCCTGAGCCTGGATTGCATGGAGTTCCTGTTCGCTGTGAGTTGCGTTATCTAATTTGACACGGTAAGAAAGACTCTATAACAGCTCTTAGGGTATGATGTGCGTTATGACCTGCGTACCACCGCGTTACCGCCTTAATGTTTTTTNCTTTTTCTTTTTTNGTTCAACTAGGCCGATCGCAAGGAATCATACACCCAAATTCAGCCTTTTGCGGAGAAGCATGACACTAGTGTTGAGTAGGCCTAGGACTTATCCTTTTCAACGACACCTTTTAATTATAGCTGGAATAGATTTTTTTACCATCCCTTGACTTTGACGGCTCTCGCGTTCGGAATGAGCTTGATGGCATATGTTGCCACGACAAGTGATGTACTAGAAGAAGGAAGTGATAAGCGTCGTTTGTGAGTTGCATTTTCTTATTTGTATATTTCTCAAAAAAGTTAAAGCGCTAAATGTGCGTTGTAGAGGTGTTTACGCGGCAATTTCTTTTTTTNCTTCTTTTCTCGATGCTTCAGTTTCGAGATGGGCCGTTTATACGGCCACACCCTTCTTTCTGGCGTGTTGTCCTGGGGATCAATCTTCTCTATGAACTTGCATTAGTGTTTTTGCTGTTTCAAGATCTGAGCACTGCAAGACAGATGATGAAATATATCGACCCGAATCTTGGGGTTCCATTGCCAGAGAAAAGTTACGCAGAGAACTGCGATTTGACGGCCAAAAATATATGGGTACGTATGTCTTCTTTTTTGCTCTAGTTGAATTCATAAATTCGGCACTGAGTTCCATATACAGGATTCGCTCGACATATTCTGTCTCGCCCACGCTCTTGGCTGGTTCGGCAAAGCTCTCATCCTCCGAGACTACTGGTTCTGCTGGGTAGGATATAATATATCTAATGCTGCCGGTTATTAGACGTCCATATATAGATTCTGAGCATAGCATTCGAATTTGCGGAGTATAGTCTTCAACATCAGCTTGCTAACTTCGCAGAAGTGAGCCCTTTGCCTCATTTTTTTTTTTCGCTGCGGCTTACTCATATACATATATTTAGTGTTGGTGGGATCATGTATGTTTGCAATTTTATGACTGACCATATTATCATCTTACGTCAGCATGTAGTGGATTCTGGATGTTCTTATCTGCAACTGGCTCGGCACATATCTTGGTAATCTCCTTGAGACATTTATCCTTGATATACCTCACCCCTTGGAAAAATATAGGGATGAAGACTTGTCAGTACTTCGAAGTGAAGGCACGTACATTTCAAAAGCTGTAAATAAGGTTTTAATTATCTTGACATCCGACTGTTGTATCTTTTTGGCTTGCATCAGTACTATGAATGGCGTGGTCTCCGTCAAAGTCGTGGCTTCCGCTCCAAAACAAAGCGTGTCATCACCCAATTTTCACCCCACGATTTTACTGCTTTCAAATGGGAAGGGACGGCTTCCTTCTTCCATTACCTCACCGTCGTCCTGCTGTTGACGGTTTTCCTTGCTGCTGAACTAAATCCTTTCTATTTGAAGGTAGGAAAGTAGATAATCTCACTTTGCCGACTTTCTCATGCCTATAGCATCATTAGAGTTTACTATGGATGGAGCCCAGCCACCCGCTTATCGTTTCTAGGCTTGCGCTAATATTCGTATGTGCATTGCCAGCGGTCAGAGAACTTTACCAATACCTCATGGACTCGAGGTGCCGCTTGAATCGCACACGTGTTCTGTGCCTCTACTGACGCCATTTTTAGGAAGGCTGTTAGAATGGGTGCTCATGTATGGCTGCTCTTAGCCACTGTTGTGACAGAAGTGCTTGTCATCAGAAAATGGAGCACGAACATCTTCACGGAGCCTTTCCCTAAATATGTTAAATGGGGTTGGGGCATAGGCGCCACGCTCCTTGTCTTATATCCTTTGACGCGCGTGAGTACTCTTTTCGGTTTCATTCTCTACTTGCTCATGCTGTTTTTCCTTTTTCTTTTGGTAACCACTAGTTTGGGATACCAAGCACCAGACGATATCTCCGTCGTCGCCGCAGAGAACTACGAAAAAAAAACGCCGTAAGAGTTTGGATGTATACGTGGAAGGTTTCTTTGATAGCCCCTGGTAACGTACTCACTAGATGTATAATTTATTTCACGCACGCAATACACTTCGTTATAATTTATGACAAAGCATCGTCAGGAATCGTAAATTGTTTCCTGAAGCTCCTCCAATGCTCTTCCTTCCCACAATTGTTATACGACAAGAGTTCAGTTTTTTNCTAAGAAAATTTCAGGACTAGATGAAATGAAAGGGTATAAGACGTTAGAATAGGTTCCGACTCGGCATTGAACGCCACCCGTGCCCTTATGGACCTACCCGGAACAGTGATTCTTATCAGTCTTTTCATTTCAGAAAATTTCCAGAAGTTAAGAAGACATGAAATGAACTTTGAATGGGAAGCCAGAAATCTTTAGGCTGGATTATTCACCGGTAACACTCCCCCCCCCCCACTGTTCACATATCCTAAATATCTCCAAATTATAGCGCCGAAGCGTACACAAGCACTTCAATGCATTTTGCACATCAGGGACAGAAGAAAAGTGTGCCCGCAGCCAATATACTGCGTCCACATGTACCGGGGCAAGCTAGATTGTCACAACGGTGTCGTAGAAGCACTTCTTCAGCGCACGGACCTCTCGATGTGATAACATCCAGGACCTAATGTTGTGAAGATCTGAGAGACTGGTCTCACTGCATTAAGATATAATCCCGCTTTCTTTAAGTTCTTTTGGGTCATTCAATTGGAGGTGAAAAATGCGCGTGTCTTTTGGATCTCCTCGGACCGCGTTCCCCCCTTTGTCCAGCTTCCATGCATCCCTCTCCATAAAAATAACGCGCCCATCTCGCCTCACGAGAAGGATCGTCGACAGGCGCGTGCCATAGAACTCTGGCCCGTCCGCAGATGCATCCGCTGACAGACTAGATGACATGCGAAGCGGCGGGATTTCAATTGAGGTCCGTAGCTGCGACCGATTTCCTGGTGGTGTTGACGGTTTCCATCTAACATAGAAGCACGAAAAGGAAAAAAAAAGCACATCGATTGAGCAATATGTGAAGGCAGTGGAAATGAGGGCATACGATAATATGTTGAACAATTGCTCCGCGAGTTCCTCGGATGATGAAAATCGGCCCTCGTTCTCAAAGATAATTTCCCCCAAGCAGGAGACTCCTTTCTTCACCTTAGGCCACGTGGCACCATCGGGCCCATCTACGCCATTTGAAACCCCTCCGAGTCGTCGTTCTTCACTGCGGAGGTTTCGAGCAGTAATCACACCGCCACCTCCAGAGTTTGTTACCAGAGATGCTTCTGAGTATGCTATAGACCCATTTCCTGTCTCACCCGATGGTGAGAGCAGAAGTAAATTGAAGCCTGCAAATTCATCCGACCTATTACTAGTCAGCTCACGAGTGTACTGCACCACGTTAGGGGTACCCGGCTGCAGAAACGAGGAGACGAGATGGCCTCGCGATGATCTGTACGACCCGTGCTGCTCGGTGATATTCGTTCTGATTGTATTGAGTCAGCGGCGTATTCAATTTTCGAAAGTGTAAGATGCTGACAATAGTGCAACTCTACCATCACGATTGATGCCAAACCAGGAGCCACCTGCTTGGATATCACGGCCTGATAAAACGAAGGAGCTTTCGGACACCCGCCCAAATGAATGGAACTGCGCATTGACCGTCGGTCGTGAGAGATACTCATCGCGATTGGTGCACAGAATGCTACAGGGGATAGACAAACGCTTAAGCAGCCTAGAAAACATCTCTTCAGAGAGTCAACATTTCCGCGGCGTACAGTGCGTAATCTGGATGGTCTAGGGACCACAATCCGATGCACATGATTGTAGTGTTGACTCGGATGTGCCAGATCGTTAACTTGTTGATATATTACCAATCACTGGTTCAACCCGGTGACAAATACATTTCATTCCTTATTTATGTTCTGTATAGTTTTGCCGATCATTTCTATTTATGGTAAATATTGTTACTGAGTTTCAATTATTTTCCTTTATTTTTTATGGCACGCAGATACACAACCTCATCACTGAATATAGTGCTGAGGTGTGTATGTTTGTTCTCTCTCTATGAGCTGTGCTCATTTATGCTTCCTAGATTATTATCTAGGTATTGATCATGTAAATAACCTCATCACTGAATATAGTGCTGAGATTATTATCTAGTTCTACAGGTTATGAGCCCCGAACGGTTTTAATCTGCACAGCCGAAGAAGAACCACAGTAATCACACGCAGTCAAAAGCCTAAACGTCATGTCAACGCCGCCTAGCTCAGGAATAACCGGCGGGTCGGCTAGTGGGAACGCCGGGGGTAGTGGGAAAGGCACATACACGCAGTCCGCAGCAAATGTGCTCAATGTGCCCGCAGGGGCGATGGATTTGTTTGACTCAGCTACATACAAGCCTATGAACTACAAGGTTGAATTCCTGTCAAACGAAAACTACCCTATGTGGAGAATCAAGACGGCACAAGCTCTGCGCGAGCACCTCGTCTATGAAGTAGGTACGGGACTAAGCCCGTTACCCGTTCCCATGGACCCTGTCAACCCTACCGCCGACGAGTTGAAATCAAACCTGATTTGGCATAGAATGAATGCCCGCGCACGCGGCCTCATACTCGAACGGGTAACAAACAAGCACGTTCACCTAATCGAGGGCGCTAGCACGAGCCGAGACGTTTGGCGACGCATCGAGCAACACTTCATGAAGGATGCGGCCATGGGCCCGGCCTATGCAATACAGTCCCTGTTTACCCATAAATGGGATGATTCTTCTTCTTCTTTGGAAGAGAATCTTGCTTACGTGCAGGATAAAGTCAACGAATTACGGAAATTTCAG
>SGPK01000246.1:0-35673 GCA_004802695.1 Phellinidium pouzarii
CCAGTAGGAGATGGGATACCAACTCAAGGATACCAGCAATCTAACCCTAACCCTAACGTATGTGTTACTAGAAATAGTTATTGACTAAAAAGCTAATTATTATAATAGCCTAACCCTAACACTAACCTAACCCTAACTCTAACCCTAACACCTAACACCTAGGTAATTTAGGGTTAGACAACCCGAACTAAGACACAGTCGGGGTCATGTGACCTATGACCACGTGAAAGGGTGATCACTGATATTATGTAATCATTTGTCAGCTGATCGGATCAATCGGAATTGATCGGATCAATGTCGGGTGTGTCCGGATCACCGGATCAAATAGGCGATTAATTAGGTGATGTATGATTGGCTGAGAAGCTAATTATCCCACACTTGTGAGAAAGTTCCCACCAACGTGGGAATTTTCCCACAGGTCTTTCCATTTGGAGGTCATTCATTGGACGAGCGCGTCGGAAGAGCTAAAWGTGNCTCTTTCGCTGATTAAAGCTCATTACTATGACTAAGCAGGCCTGAAGAGCATAAAGGCGAAATTGTGGAAGGGATTGAGATCATCAGTCCCACAATTGCCTGCAGTCGCCCCAGCTACTACTCTAAAGTCGCAAATCCTCGCTTCGCTCGGATTTGCTCCTCCCTAACCCTAACATTGAGTACCTGTGCCCTTACGTTCTAACTCGCTGAAATGTCGTCYACCCAGTCCATCTCAGCCGTTTTTCAACGTGCWCTCTCCCCCCTTGGAGCCGTYCTGGCCGAGGGTAACGCTATTTATAGCGGTGACGATCTTCGTGCTCGTCAAGACAGACTCCTTACCTTGCAAAGCACCCGCTCGGTCGARGATGTCTTGTCTGTGGTGCCCGGAGATTAYTCTCCTACCCTGCGCCCGGCGTTAATGGAAGTAGCRGCCATCCAGGCCAAACTTTCACAGTCTCGGGACRTYCTTACCAAATGGGACRTCCTTAAAGCCGGGGGAAARCAYCCTTCCTTCCTKCGTTCWGAAGCACCTCGTGTGCAGATGACMAAGGAGTTCAARGAACAGGCRGTCGGAGCTTCCCATACCTCCGCRGTCGAAGGGGCYCACAARGCCTATCTAGACTCAGCATTCGCTGCYGCCCTCGCTGCTAAACGCGACGAGATCATGTTYCTWGAACAGGAAATCACCCCTGAGARGCTGGCCCAGAAGTTAGTACCTYTGGTACAAAACCGGTATGCTGAGCTTAAGGTTAAYTCCAAGCTCCCGGACTTCCARGTYGATGCCCAGGGKTCTCTCCAGCTTGTYGGYTGGATYGAGAATGACGCGGCTGCCCGTGTTGGCAGACAAGTCACTGACGACTGCGTGGTGTATGCGTATCGGATTATGGCAATTACCGATGCACAGTTTAAAGYGCGCCATGCTAAGCGCATTAAAAAGCAGTCGATTCAGAAAGATGCAGATGTTGCAATGGCGGACGCTACTACTAGCTCCGYGTCGACCTCTACAGCGACCTTGCAGTCGCTCGTCGACAAAGCAGTTGCAGCAGCTGTCNAAAAAAGAAACTCACGTCGCCCAAAAAGGCAAAAAAAAGTATGTGGTCCCTTAATTTGTTAGAGGGCACTACTGACAATGAGTTTAGATTCTTCGTCGAAGGGGAAGGCGCCTACRAGCTACANCCCCCAAGCCTGCCAAGCAGGCGCGTCGYGATGCCGTCAAGTCGGCGAAGAAGGCCCAAGAGAAACRGACTCGGAAGAAGCAGCCGAAGAAGACTCRAGGGMRWGGCAAGAGTGGTGGAAAGAAGACCGAGAAGTGATCGGTCCTTATAGGTACGGRATTCCGTCCTCCATCCCTGATAGAGTGCTTACTCTCAGTTACCCAGARCAGATCAATTATCTTATTTCAAATACGCCGATAGATATACTAGAGGCTTCCAAATTTAAATATCATGTACATCTGTCTCCAAATGTTAACTTGCCTGATGAAATTGCATTCCAACTCAGCGTGGGATTAAACTATATGTTTTATTCACCCAGGAACTCWAAAYTAATWGAAGTRGCCTGGAAAGACTTTCAAAGACGCCTTAGATGGCGCATTAAGTTTTCACTTGAGGATGCATCAGATTTCTATGACCCAGATTATGCGGTGGCAACTACTTCTAATAAGAAACCACCCATATTACCGCACCATCTTGAACTAGGGCTCATCAAAGGTCGCCAATATATCTATAAAACGATGTGTGCTATACCGGATGAGGAACCTCTGGACAGACTGAAACCTCTCGCTCCTAAGGGTTCCCTAATCAAGAAATACTTGTCTGAGAATAATTATATAGTAACTCAGACKGATAAGAATTTAGGAATAGCGGTGTCTGAGAGGACCTGGTAYATAGAAAAATGTCRAGAATTATTGTTAGATGAGGAACTGTATCAAGAACTTCAYCCTTTAACTGCATATAATATACTCGATAGGAAACAATTAGAAATGATAAATCTCGCACAGTCYGCTGAGGACTGTATCAATTGGGAGGGAACTCTATCAGAGTTTTTACRGTCAAAAATWACACCACCGAACGAAAAACATCACATCCCTGCTTTCCATGGATTGCCAAAAATACATAAGACGCCTACAATGATGCGYCCTATTATTCCATGTCATAGCATAGTGTTCGGCCCAGCATCTAAATATGTTTCCAAAATGTTAAAACCTTTAATTAAACAAGTGCCTACCATTATTCATGGTACCAAAGACCTGGCATTAAGGTTTAACAAAATCAGTATCAAATCCCACCGGTCGTGGTATATTATAACCGGTGATGTTGTAGCTTTTTATACAAATGTACCATTAGAACCATGCCTTGAAATAGTCGAGAAACAATACCGTGATTATTATTTCAAGGATAAGGCTCGCGTGTATGAAAAAGAATATAAGGATTATCTCCATAATGAACGTCTCMAAGTGTTTAAAGACGCGCTACACATCGGCCATACTGATCTCCTCTTACAGTTTGATGGAAAAATATATTGCCAAAATAAAGGGCTGGCAATGGGAGTTGCAGCCTCWCCAGAYTTAGCCAATCTATATGGTTGGTTCTTTGAACAAAAAAGCGATATCCACAACGACCCATTAATACCATTTTATGGTCGTTACATCGATGACTGCTTAGCAATAGTATACGCTGAATCTCTCGAGGAAGCAATACTGCAAGTATCAAGYAGAGTWTCATACGATGGCTGTGAGATTAAGTGGACTGGATCTGATAAATATCAGGTGTTTTTAGACATGGTTGTTTACAAGGATGCYGATGGCAGCCTTCARACTATGCCGTACCGTAAACTCCAGAGCCACCAAGAAAGAATTCCATGGATTTCTCACCACCCTATAGATGTAAAGAAAGGAACCTTTATAGGTGAGATGTCGCGGATGGCTGTCCTCAGTAGTAAGTTTGCTACTTACCAAGAAGCCGTAGAGTCGCTRGTCGCGCTCTATATTAGGCGGGGATATCCTTCTGACCTGGTTAAAAAATGGCGTAAGCTTAATYTACTAGCACGCTGGGAAAAGCGTCTTGTCATTAAAGATGATAAGGCTGAGAGCATACCAGTTTTAGTGCTTAAGTCATATTTTAACCCGGCATGGAATTACTTYAATGCCCGAGAAYTACAAGATAACATCTTTGGATACTGGCGCGAATGGGTCGAAAGAGCCAAGCGCAGGAACTTCAATTTAGAATTTCCCAGACCACCGRTATCAGAYTCKAGCCCTCTGTTCGGATCGACTGCGCCCCTTAARTGGGTGTCGTATGCCGTTGATGAKAAGGGGGTGATGAGTATGGTACCTGACATCACAAAAACAGATATCCTAGACCGTCGCGTCTTAGTTTCGYGCAAGCGCACGAAAAATTTATTTGACGCCTCCAATCTTTGGAAATAYACRGTGTTATCTCGGCTTGAGGAAGGAATCATTGAAGATCTAACAWCAGARTTAGGTCTGAAATCACTCGAGACAGAGCGACCTATCCCGGCTATGCCAGGACTAAGTGAAGATATAATGCGTGAAACCGCAAGGCACCCTACTGGTGCTCCCTTAGAWTTTGATGCTGARGGATCCATTAACCTTCACAGGCRYTCTCCTTCCCCTCAAATTGGTAAAGGGTGGTATTAAAGCCCTATCACTGAAAAGCTTAGGNAAATGAAYCAGGACCYCAAKGRTYTTGTGTWGACTCCTTGRTTGTWRYCAYAGAMKYSGKAGTCMAGCGACNGWGCAGAGCTNGTCKRGAMMKWGTAGTRMGAMGWRCKWKGTKWWGTAGGTGAAGACTTTKGTCACTCACCAATGAAAGCGTTCTCAGAAGAATCATCTCTCCAATGAACCATACGTTACCTTACAGTTTCAGTAATGATGTAAGGGAACTTAATTGTTCAGCAGGTTAGCATCTCTACCAGTAGGAGATGGGATACCAACTCAAGGATACCAGCAATCTAACCCTAACCCTAACGTACGTGTTACTAGAAATAGTTATTGACTAATAGAAGCTAATTATTAAAATAGCCTAACCCTAACACTAACCTAATCCTAACACTAACCCTAACACCTAACACCTAGGTATGTTAGGGTTAGACAACCCGAACTAAGACACAGTTGGGGTCACGTGACCTATGACCACGTGAGAGGTAGATCACTGATATTATGTAATCCATTTGTCAGCTCATCGGATCAATCAAAAATTGATCGGGTCAATGTCAGGAGTGTCCGGATCACCGGATCAAATAGGCAATTAATTAGGTGATGTATGATTGGCTGAGAAGCTAATCATCCCACACTTGTGAGAAAGTTCCCACCAACGTGGGAATTTTCCCACAGGTCTTCCCATTTGGAAGTCATTCATTGGACGAGCGTGTCAGAAGAGCATTTTTAACTCTTTCGCTGATTAAAGCTCATTACTATCACTAAGCAGGCCTGAAGAGCATAAAGGCAAAATTGTGGAGGGATTGAGAACATCAGTCCCACAATTGCCTGCAGTCGCCCCAGCTACTACTCTAAAGTCGCAAATCTTTGCTTCGCTCAGATTTGCTCCTCCCTAACCCTAACCCTAACCGAATGGGTTAGAAACCAACTTTAGTAAAAGCAACACGACTTATATGTCGTGTATGCACTTATTTGCACATAAAGTTTGGCTTACAGCATATTTCCTTTATTGGACAAACCTGGACCTATTACTTGGTTCTAGGCCCCACTTAGGAAGCATTGAGAGTACCTTAAATGGGAAGTGTTCTTTGTGACCTTCGCGGAATCTAGGTAAATCTGATTAAACGGCTACTTGGACCAATATCGGAGCCCTTGTGATCACATTAGTAATCATCTCCAAATTGGACTCACACACTCATGAGATTTTCCGTCTCCTTTGGAGAGGGTGACCCTGAAGAATGGGAAAAAGAACCTATGTACCCACATGGTTACCTCCGGTGCTTGATACAGCCGGGGTAAGATGAGCTAGCGGCCTCATTAGCACTTCATTGTTCTACGGACTTCTTCGGAAACCGCTCTGCGTTTCCCTTGCTGTATGCCGCTTTTTGGCTAAAGTCTAGGCAACTTATTCATCGGCAGTAAGTCACCATAGCTGAATGCATGGTGCAGCCCCTGACTTAATCTTGAGACACAGATATAGTCTTGTATAGCCACCACTCTCCTCAGAGTATAAAAGAGCAATGTAAAGCACTGATGAGATTATTATCGAAAGCTGAGCCCCAGATTACCCCCTGGTACTCGCTTTGCTTTTGCTACTAGTCTCTCCTCAACCCCCGGCGTTCTTAAGTCGCACTCCTCGCTTCGCTTGGAGTTCTCCTCCCTAACCCACCAGTTTCCAACACCCAACAACCACAACCTGTACCTACACCACCAGTCAACATGTCCACTAACACTACCTTATCCCACACTCCCTCTCCCCCACAACCTGCACCTCCAGTCAAAACATCCACCCCAGGAGAAACCTGTATTAGTAAACCCAACAACTTTGATGGCAACAAAGGCTATGCCTGCCATTTCCTATCCAGCTGTGAGGCCTACCTCTCACTTAACAACCACATCTACAACACTGATAAGAGGAAGATTATCTTTATCCTCTCCTTTATGCTGGAGATAGCTGTGGGAGATTGGGCCACAATTGTACCACCATTGCTCTTGCTCCAAATCCCATCACCAAGGTACCCACCAGCTTTGGTACTTGGGAGAACTTTGTTAACAACTTCAAGTACACATTCATCACCACTGATGACAGTGCCAATGCCTGGTGTCAGCTCCTGACCATTAAACAAACTTACACAGCAGACAACTATAACACTCAATTTTTATCCTTGGTCACTCACTCTAATATATCAGACAAAAACACACTTTCTGAAATGTACCAACAAGGCCTCACTTGTGGCCTCATACATGTATCTATGCCAGAGACAAACCTCCTGACACCATGGAGGAATGGTACCAGGCAGCATCACAGGCAGACAACCTCTTCTGTCAACTTCAGGCCCTCAATGCCACCAGCACAACCACCACATCTGCTACACCTCATTCAACTCACTTCAAAAACCTTTTTTCCACCACCACCACCTCTTCCCCCACACTCACCAACTCATCCAACTGCCCCAAGAAGCTGACACCTGAAGAACACAAAAAATGCATGAAGGAAGGATGTTGCCTAGCCTGTCAAGAAGTCAGACACAATGCTCAGGAATGCACCAAATACAAAACCCACACACCAACCTCCCCAGCTACCATCCACCAAGTTGCTCCTGACCCAGCATCTGTACCTCCAACCCCTGTGGCAGCTGAACTAGCAAAGCCTACATCAAAGGCTGACATCATTGCCCACATCCACTCCCTGCTGCAGAATGCTGGAGATAATGTTGCAGAAGAAGTCCCAATGGAGCTAGACAATACAAATTTTTGAAATGGAGGATCAGAAAGGTGCTGAGCCCTCCCACTACCATATCACCTGTACTTGTATCTTGGGTGCCACAATTGTCCTATGGTTTTTTTGGTAGGTTCACCAAGCCACTGGCAGTCATATTGTTAAGGTGAGTAGCCAAGTACTTGGATAATTGATGATAAAGACTTTTTACTTTAGCAAAAGTAATAGTCAAGCAAGACAAGAGACACTTCTTATTAACTTCTTAATAAGAAGGTCAAATGATACTAGCCTCCCAAGGGCCTAGTAGTAAAAGTGTTAAGGCAAGTAAGACTGACAAAAGGTCAAGCTTAAGGCTCAACCTACTAGAGTACAGGGTTTATATACATAAAGGTACTTGGCACACAAATTAAGCAGTGCTACTTTAGGGGCAGTCAAAGTAGCAAAGGAAAAAGGAATTTAAAATGAAGTGAGGTAACCTACTGTAACACATTTGCCCTGAGGTTCTCTCCTTGAGGAGAGTGAACTTTTATTGAATAACGTAACTGTTTGTCTATCTAAGGCGGNTTTTTTTACTTATTGGCTACAAACAGAATCGCAGAATGACTTGTGTTATTATTGTATAAGTAGATATGGGTACTTGAATGTCGACACACTACAGGTCACGTGCACTATTAATTGTAAAGTTCCCGAACTTCAAAACTAAACTAACTAGCTGCACAGCAATAATGTCTGCAAGTTGTGGACACCATGCTCACGTTCGGTCCAACGCTGGGAGCTACCCCGAGCTCAACTACAGGCCCGGTGCCAAGTGGATCAAGAGCCTGACACAGGACAGGCTCTCGCAGTTTACAGGCGGCCATTTTTCGGACGTCAACCTTTCCTCTGCTCTCTTCATGCACAGGCTTGATGGGCTTAACAATGTTGACCTGCGCGTCTGGAGTGCACCGGGGCTAACCAAGCCTACCTTCGATGAAGCCATGCAGCAGGAGTTCCGCAGCGCGAAGAAGGGCGACTCCTTCGGGCCTTCGTGGACAAACCATTGGTGGAAAGTCACGCTGCGCATCCCGGCAGATTGGGCGCAGTATGAGCGTGTGCAGTTCGAGTTCGACCCTGGCTGTGAGGCGATGGTGTACATGCCGGACGGCACGCCGCTGCAGGGCATCACTGGTGGAGGCGGAGGCGACCGCCGTGTCGACCACATCATCCCTCTTGAGGCGCGGAAGGCGGGCGTGTATGAGATCGTCATCGAGTCGAGCTGCAACGGCATGTTCGGCGTTCCGTGGAACGGTGACACTATCGCGCCGCCTGATATGAACCGCTTCTTCCCGCTTGCGTCTGCGGACCTCGTTGTCCCCAATGAAGAAGCCTGGCGTCTCCTGTGGGACTTCACAACGCTCAGAGAGCTGGCCGGCGCATTACCTGGAAACACTGTGCTGCAAAATAAAGCCATCATTACTGCCAACACGATCATGAATGCGTTCACTGCTGGAGACATTGAGTCTATCGTCCAAGCGCGTCGTATCGCTGAGGATGTGCTTGGTGTGGGCTGGGAAGCCAAGGGCGCGGGAATCTACACCGCCAACCCTACACAGCGTGCCGACATCTGGGGTATAGGTCACTGCCATATCGACACGGCGTGGCTCTGGCCATTCCGTGTGACGCAGCAGAAGGTTGCGCGCTCATGGGCGACGCAGGTCGATCTCATGTCGCGTTACCCAGAGCATCGTTTTACGTGTTCCCAGGCGCAACAGTATAAGTGGCTTGAGGAGCTATATCCTAAGCTGTTTGAGCGCGTTGCGGCGCACGTGAAAAGTGGACAATTTCATCCTGTGGGCGGTAGTTGGGTTGAGAATGATGGGAATATGCCATCTGGGGAGGCGCTAGTTCGACAGATGGTGTTTGGACAGCGGTTTTTCCAGAGTCGGTTTGGGATCAGGTGTGAGACTGGATGGTTGCCAGACTCATTTGGTCTTACTGGCGCGTACCCTCAGCTTATGCGCGGCGCAGGCATGAAGTATTTCTTCACGCAGAAGCTCTCCTGGTGTGTTTCTTTGATTCCAATTAAAATAGTGTCGTCTGACGTTATTTCTTGACACAGGAACAACATGTGAGATCGTCTCAGAGTCTCGCTGGGTGTTATCTCTACTAAGACAATGATCTTTTGCAGAAACGTCTTCCCGCACTCAACATTCAACTGGGTGGGGATCGACGGAACACAAGTTCTCTGCCACATGACCCCCGTCGGTGAGCTAGCTAACAGCTTTTTTAGTTTGATGTGTCTCATTCATAAACGTTTGCGTTAGATACGTACACTGCGCAGGCAACAGTTGGCGACGTCCAGAAAGGCATATCAAATCACAAAGTGCGTGCCGATCGCCCGATTTTGCGTACTTTATGATTGACATTTCGGTGATCAGAACTTAGAATCGAATAAGACGGCTCTGCTGGTATTCGGAAACGGTGACGGTGGGGGAGGACCGCTGAACAAGATGCTCGAAAATGTGCGTCTCCTAAAATTAGAACTTCGCTCTTTCTCCAGCTCCGCGTTGCGAGTTTATCTATTTACTTAACGGTCTCAATGTACTATTATTTTTCTTTCCTTACAACCTCTAGCTGCGCCGCATCCGTGCGGTGGCGGATGAATCGCGAGAGCTGCCTGTTGTGGATATGGGCCATTCTGTTGATGATTTTTTCCATGATGTTGAAGAGACGAGTGCGGGCGGCACGAAACTCCCTGCGTGGCATGGCGAGTTGTACCTCGAGGTGCGTGTTTTCATTTCGTTCGTTTTATTTTTGGAAGGCCTAAACCGATGAAAAATATAGTTCCATCGTGGAACATACACGTCGCATGGTGTGTTCTTTACTTTATGATTTCAAAACAACATTTGTGATGATATCTCCATTCTAACCTAGGCTCGATCAAGAAGGGTAACAGGAAGTCCGAGATTTTGCTGAGGGATATCGAGGTAGGTTCTGGTTTACTATTTCTTTTACTCTTAATGTAACTAGTAAATTTTATTTATTTATTTAGCTAGTAGCGACGCTCGCCTCAGTGCTCAGTGAGAAGAAGTACAAGTATCCGAAAGAGGAGATTAATGAGCTTTGGGAGAAGATTTTACTCTGCCAGTGTATGTATTCGCTTTTCATATTAGATTTGATTACTGACCTGTACGCTACGATCTCAGTCCATGACGGTGAGATATGAATGTCTTCAGACTTGCATCTGAATCTAGCTTATTATCTGGTTATGACCGCTTCTTATCAAATAAACAGTCCTTCCTGGATCGTCTATGTAAGTTTTCATTTAGGCAAGCACTTGATCTTTGACTTATACTATTATACAGTGGCATGGTTTATGAAGACGCCGAGAAATACTACGCAGAGGTCGCGAAGAAAGGACACGCTCTCCTCAGCGATGCGCTCGGTGCACTCCTGAACCCTGGGCCGTCCGTTACCATCACTGCATCCGGGTATAACACCTTACCGCTCCCAACGCTCCCGAAATCGCGCATAGGTGCGGCCCAAGGTGCACTCGTTGCGTTCAACACGACTATGTTCCCGCGACGTGAGGTCGTACGTCTCCCGCTCGCAGGCGCCGGCGGCGCGCGACTACGCGGTGTAGTAGTGCAGGCTGCGGAAGATGGGAAGGGTGGATATGGATATGCGCTGATGCAGGCGGAGGGGCTTGGGCTTGCGGCTCCGCGGGGCATGTTTGCGGATTGCAATGCAGCATCGGGTGCGTGCAAGTTCATATTTCTCTTTTCTTTTCTGCATACTTAAAAGGAGATAGCATTGATGCTAATTCTATTCATCAGCGCATGCGACAGACACTGGAGACTTTACACTTAGAAATGCACTTGTCGAAATGACGATTAGCGGAGGCCGAATTACGAGCCTTGTGGACAAGCAGGTCGGGTACGTCTTGTTTTTTCTCGTGGCTATACGAAATTAAGTGAACTGATAAATTGATGCTTTAGTCGAGAGTTGATCGTGAAAGGAGAATCTGGCGGTATGGTCATCTTCGAGGACCGGCCAGGTTACTGGGATGCATGGGGTATGTCTACATTATTATTAGCAGCCTCTAACAATATCTCAACACAATAGCAATTAGATGTCGAGATTCACCACTTGGAGAAGCACACACCACTGACATTCTCGGACGTCAAGGTTGTAGCAAAAGGTCCATTGAGAGCTTCTGTCAGCGCAGAAGTGACGTTTGGAGAGAGCAAAGCAAATGTGACTGTGCGTATTGTTCCACCCCTTTCTCCACGATTTTCGAAGACGGACTAATAATATATATTTGCGCAAATTAGATTTCGTTGGATGCCATCCCTAGTATGTCTAATTTTTGTAACACTGACTTGTTGGGTATGAGTTCAATTATTTCTGCTAGCGACTCTTGCACCGAACTCACGCCCCTACTTCCGCTTCGATGCCGTTGTTGACTGGCATGAGAGACATCAATTCCTAAAGTGTGCGTTTTACCAACTATATTCGCTCACTTACATGTTTATTGAAAATGGGGATTACAGTCGAGCTTCCTCTGGATATTCACAGCGACAATGCGACATATGAGACTCAGTTTGGCTTCGTCCAGCGGCCGACACACAAGAACACGACGTGGGATGCTGCCAAATTCGAGGTCTGCGGGCTCAAGGTAAGAGTTTGCTGTCTGTCGGAATCAGATACGCAACTAAGGCCAATGTCAGTATGCGGACCTAAGTGAATTCGGATACGGAGTTGCCATTCTTTCAGAGTCGAAATACGGCTTCGCATGCACTGGGAATATATTGCGTATTTCCTTACTTCGCGGGGCAACTGCGCCTGATGCGGAGCAGGATCAAGGTGTGTTCGCTAAGAGATTCTCACATATTAATTGCCTGTGCTGATGATAATTATAGGAAAGCACGAGTTTTCTTGGGCCGTGCTTCCTCATATCGGGCACTTTTTGCAATCTGACGTTCCTCACGCCGCTTATCTTTTTAATTCACCCTTGCACTGTGAATGACATCAGCAGACATAGAATAATAGCTCACTAACAGTCTCTTGTTCTAGTGCGCTTCGTCCCTGACGCAACTGCAGCTGCGAGCGTCTCCTCGCCCGTGAACAAGGCGCCCTTTAGCATCCGCGGAGCTCCCAACGTTATCCTTGAGACAGTCNAAACGTGGTGACGACGATGTCTTTGCCAGCAGCGTGGCCAAGTCAAAGAAGTTGCAGACGATCGTGGTGCGTGTCTACGAGGCGTTCGGCGGGCATGCGCGCGCCGTGCTGCGTGTTGCAGGTGCACTTGGAGTGGCGAGTGCGTACGCTACGAACCTGCTTGAGGATGAGCTCTCCGAGTTGCGTGTCGAACGTGCTGTGCGCGTGCGCGAGCTATCTTCAGGAGAGATAGGAGATTCGGACGCAAAGTCAGACGTGAGCACGGCTGATGCTGACGATGACGACTTGGAGATCACACTCGACTTCCGTGGCTTCGAGGTGAAAACGGTGAAGCTCGTCCTAGGAGATGTCGGAGCGGATACTGGGAAGAACAAAGGGTATGTGGCGTCGTCAATCTTAATAGACATGTGGTTTGTTGGTTAACTAAGGCCATTTACGCTTTTGATCGTCGATATTCAGGGTAACTCGGAGGGACGAATGGGTCAGTCTTTGAAAGTACGCGCATAAGCTCTGTGTGCCGCTAGCGTCCTTCCTTTCCTCGGCTTAAATAAGTGGGACCTTCTGCCTTCGGCTTCATTTTTATATCTTCGCCGTTTTCTGAATTAGTTTCTTTCCTATTCACTGTGTCGACTTCTTGTGGACATTGGCCTGAACCTCTATACGAACCGTATTTATGCTCGGGGCGACGATATGGAACGAATTCGAATTAGTGCTTACGGACCACCAGTGAAAATGAAACAACAGAAAGTACATCTAAGCTTGGTAGCTTAGCCTGTGTCGAATTTAAAACTCAACATTTTTTCTTATGTACCTCTAAAGTTCAAGTTCTGAATCTCGCAAGCTGATGTGTCGGGGTATTATCCTTAATTCGTGAAAATTCTATGCGGCATGTGCTCTAGAACATGCCGGCTTCCGCAACTGGTTGAAACGTGTTGTTGCTTCATACGTAGTACCTACTAATCACTTACGTTAATCTGCGAAAGAGGCGCAGCTAGGCGTATTGCGCATACTGACAGACTTTAGAACTCTTTTTCATCACGGCGAGGGTTCTCTGGCGGTGAAGCGGCGTCCTTGACAAGTTTGGACAGCCTGTGAGAGGTATTCAATTCCTCTCGCTTTCTCTCGCTCTTTCGCCGTCCCCAACGCCCTCGATAACGTCGACGGGATCTTACAGATCTACTTATCTACTCCTACAAGCTGAGTGGCGCCGTGAAGCATAGACCTTACGCTTACTTTACTTGAGCGACTGAGAGCGATATCCACAGAACGTGACCTGCATGTACTGGACAAGGTTTAAAACGTGACACCACTTCAGTATTGAAATAGAAAAAGGCGGGTCATACATGACGGATACTATTCTCCATCTTCTCTTATAAACATCCACTGCTAATCTCATTAATTAAAATACATCCATCGACACCATGCCCAGCAACTCTTACGTCCCTCACCGCGGCTTTCTCTACGCTCTCATCGTAACGTTCAATTTCTTGTACTTTTAATCTCTAATCACTCATACATGTACTCGCAGTGGTTGACTGCCTTGGCTGAGCTCGGCGTAACTGCTTTCCGCATCCATCACACAAATTCAGTTGCTGGATTCTACGGTACGTCTTCTCTTCTTTCCTACGATCTCACCTAACCAATCTATCTTTCCCTCCAAGATGCCATCATAGCAGAGCTCCTTGTGACCTCCCTGCTCACACTCCTCTGGGTACCTTTCACACTCCTTTTCCACCGTTCTGCAGGTACAGTCGGTTCAGGAGCAGGCTCGTCCTCCGGACGATCACGCGTCAGCCCTCTACACGCTGAGACGGGCGGAAACTCCATCCTCTGGCTCATGTGGCTCGTCGGCGGTAGTATCGCAACGGTACGTCTTTTTTTCTCTTTCGTAATCTCCATTTTTAAAGCTGACGTACTTTAATCCAGCACAAATGGCCAAACCGCATACTTGCAGGCTTCGGGAAACAAGGAAGCGTCCTCCTCGCCATCGTCGCCCTCGCATGGATCGCATTCGGCCTCCTCACCCTCGCAAAGATGTTCGGTATGATGGAGTACGCTGCCGCCCGCGCACTTGATGGTGGTGCTGGCATAGCTGGGAGGGACAAGCCGGTGCAGGGTGCGGGCCCCGGCACGTCGGTCTAATCAATAGCTGCATCCATCCCGAATTAGTGGTAATTTGTTTTCTCGCCTTCTATCCCTTTCAATTTCAATGTGTTGTAAAGTATTAACTAATCCGTCCTCAAAATGTTCTTACTTTTGAAATCAATGTGTAAATATGTAGTCTATTTCTCATCTATACACGTGTTTAAAGTAGTTGCAGCTTATTGCTCTCGATTATGGTCAGCTACATACAGTCAAATCTCTCCTAATGCATGACTGGTTTTGGCAATATAAAACCAAATACAAAAAAGATGTCTTAAAATTAAGATGGATTACACAACCCTTTTGCATTACAAGAGGTTCCACTGCATATATTCTCGTCGACTCAGAACGAGATTGTCTGCTTTTGGTTCCAGTTCGGGTACGCTTAAGCTTGCTTGAGTTCCTCAGATCTGCGTTGCGATCGACTTTGCACAGCTTGATGTTAAAGAGCGTAGATCAGATATAATCTCGCTACCTGACACCTTCTAAAAAAAATCCTCAAAATTTATTTTCGTAGACAGTCAAAGTGCAATGCTTTCCTGCTCGTACCTGTATGCTGAAAGCCCGCTTTCCCCATTAGGTAGGGCAAGTTCTTCGTTGAGAGTTCGCAACTGAATATTCATCTTACTCTATCTATCTTACTATACTAGAACAGCCTCGAATCCAAATAAACACAAGAAAATACCAGAGGAATGCATGAATGCTCAAACTCTTGGCGTCAGCACGACATGCAGTTTTCCCTTCTTCACCGTAAACCAGTCTTCAATATGCGCCTCCCAGTCGCGCGGATCATACCCGTCTGCAAAGCGCATGGAGAAGTGCTGCATTAATAGCGCGACGATCATGCGCATCTCTGTCTGCGCAAGCGCACGCCCAGCACAGTTTGCGGGGCCGTACGAGAAAGGAATAAATGCCGCCGTGTTTGTGATGACGTCGGGCGATGCATCCGGGTTTAAGGTGGGAGACGATAGTAATGTCGAAGAGTATGGGGTCTGGGCCATGGATTCCTGCTGCTTTGGTGTGCGCCTGATGACACTGGGGTGTAGCCAGCGTTCTGGCCAGAACGAGTCGGGAGCAGGAGAGAAGTAACGCGAGTCGCGCGAGATAACGTACGGGGGTATAACGACGGCCGTTCCCTCTGGAATGAACCTATTGGCATTTAGAAAAGGGAATGAATATGTGAACGTGGATTCCTACCGGTCCCCGATCCATTTCCCGCCAGAGCCTTCCTCAGGTGCGCGCTGTAGGTAGGTGGGCACCGGCGGCTGGAGACGCAGCGTCTCGTTACTATACAATTTCCATTTGGTTAAGAGAAAGATGTGTTACGGATATTAGTGGAGCTAAGCCAGACTCACATTACCGCATTCAAAAACGACATTTCCGCGAGCTTCGTCGCATCGAAGGGCTCGCCTTCGCCCAGAGGGAACGCTGCGTCAATCTCTTGCTGCAGACGCGCGTGCACACTTGGGTTTGTCAGCAAGAAAAAGAATATGCCACTGAGCACGGTCGCAGTCGTGTCTGAGCCCGCGACGATAGCGAGACCGCCGTCGGAGATGACGACCTCGGTCGAAGGCGGCGTCTTTTCGATATGGTCCTCGTCAATCTGCACAATACAGAAAGATGGCGAATAAATACGTATGCGTGTTGAGGATGTATCGGATATAGACACGCACCAAGTGGTAGAAAAGGTCTTTCGAGAGCGAGCCATGTGCCTTACGCTTCTGTACACGTTCCCTGCAGAATGTTCGGAATCGATATACGTTTTTCATCGCTCCCGGGATAATAAATAGGAGCGGTGATAGCCAGGGAAGGTGTTGGATGACCGCCAGGAACCTTGAGGGGGTTAAGACGCTCAGAACAAACCGGGAATAGAACATGAAGAAATTCAGACGCACTCCATTCCGTCCTCTATCGTCGACCAGACTCCTTCTTTATCACCTCCGTCGCGCATCAGCTCAAATCCGCCTCCAAAACTATCGATTAAGATTCAGCCTCATAAATACGCGGAGAAAGGAGGAACACATACGCCATGTCTCCCATAAAGTCCGTGCTAAAAAAAAAGACAAAAAGAATGTCGGCCATCAGCCCATACCGTTAATTAAAAGTCACGATGGGCATACGTGAAAAAGCTGATCCATTCGGCCAAGTCCACCCCGCTGGTGCGCTTCTCCAGCTCGCGGACGAGCTGGAGACCACGTTTTATCACAATGGGTTCGTATCCCTTTACGGCTGCGGAGTTAAATGCGCGATTCCACGGCTTGCGGCGCGCCGCGTGCGCATGCGCAGATCGCATAGCAAGGAGCGAAGGCGTCGAGTTCTTGATCATACGGCCGGACCACACTGCATCGTTGCACAAAATCAAACGTCCAAATTAGTTATTCATTGTTGGAAGTAGGAGCGCCTCTATAAGGTACTCACTCGGTCCTTTCGGCATACCTTCCGAACCTAGGACACTTGAGATGACCGAAGCGTCCACGATTGAGAGCTCGTTCGGTCCTGAACGGTGCGCATAAGTATGATAGATAAACAGTAGATCTAGAATAATCGCACCTATGCGAACGTAGGGCCCATATGCATCATGCATCTGTTTGAGGTGGATGTGGTTCCTGCCTGTCGCCATCATCCAGGTTCCCCAGAACTTTGTGAGCTTCGCAAGTATCGGACCAGGATACTGAGCGAGTGGGTGCCACGGCGAGAGGCGATAGGCAGCAATACTCGAAATTAAGACGAGGTAGAATATAGTAAACGAGCTTAGAAAGGCGAGGAACGTAGACCCGGAGAAATGGGGAACGAAAAAGGCAGCTGGAATAGAGGGTATCACGACGAGCAGGAGAAGACTAATAATCAAACGTGAAGCATCGAATTCATAGCGCTTATAGATCAAATGGACAAGCTGGATAACAAAAGCATGAGAAGATATAATGGATAGCCATAACACAAATTGCCTACAAGTGCAGATGCTACGTCGATAATGACAGTATCGCGGAGCGAAAGGTGAATCATCTTGATATTATGAAGAGCCGAAAAGACGTCCATATCTTCCAGAAGGGGCACCTTTTTAAATTCCAACGGAAGGCTGAGGAAAGACTTGAGTGCGAATCGTAATGACTCTGAACAGACGCTTTATAGGTCGGAAAACACTCGGTCATCGGACATCCTTTTCCCCTGACTTTTAGCTATCGTCAAGACAGCTGCGAAATTGGGAGTCTCTGCTACCTGCAGGCCCGGAGGCCGGCTTTACCATCGCCGAACTTGGGCATGTGAGATCGCGTTGAACGGACTTTGACACGAGAGACGAAACACGATTCGATTCTCACACCGCAGTCCGGTAGGACAGACGTATGTTGATGCGAGCATTCATACTCTTGCATGTTGAAACCTGGTTTATACTACATGGATGTGTCGATATTCCAAGCTGTAGTAGTCAGCCACCTCTATGATATGATCAAACGAAGCATCAGACAAGGTTCAGAGTTATGAATGTGCTAAAAATGTTTACTCGGGAAGTATATACATAGTCGTTCATTTATAGTTCTTCATGGTAAGTGGCTGAGTACAGATACGGATTTCAAGACTCATAATTTTATCTTACATAACTGGCTGTTTTTCTTTCTTTTTTTCCACATCTGACATCCCAGAGTCATTGTCACTGTCACTTGGCGCCTCAGCACATTAGCACATTTGAGCCCGTGGCATCGTACATTCCCTCCGTCAGACGCACAATAGTATTACTCCAGGACTGACATGGCAATTCATCAAGTAGTGGTTTCGCAAAGTCGTGTGCAATATATTATTCAATGGTACCCAAGTGAGTGCAAGTGATTTGTTACCGTGATCAGTTTTGCTGGTTCTATTAGCATGAACTTCACTTTCCTTGCGAGATCATTATATTATTTTAATATTGCCATTGTGGCTTCTCCTTTCTTATCATTATAACCCGGAATCGTGTCCTCTTCAATCCAATGCGATAATAACTGATTGATAATTGTCAGTGCAATTGATCTTCGGCATAAGGTTGCTTGAGCGAGGGTGACGCATCGCACTCTTATGGCCCACATTGACACCTACGCGTACGCGTAGGGTATATGGGATATATACAGTCCTTCCATCGGTTATTCAACATTCTCTGTGATGAGGACGATCCAAAGAACGAAAAACTTGATGTGCTCGAATACTTTAAACCCCGTGTGTAGTGTACCTGTAGGGCATCGTATATCTATAAGCGGAATCCTCTTTCGCCTGGCCTTATGAGCTCTTCCAGTGTCCGGCATCGGCGCGAAACCATCGGCGCTTCCATACTGTTAGCATCGGTGAATATCCTTTGATGAAACGCATGATCTGACGTGCATGCAGCGCAGCCATTAAGGCAGGAGCGAGTGTCGAACTCGAATGTTTCAAGCAGAAAGGCACTGCTTTTATCACCAAAGACTACTCCTACCGGCTCAATGCTCTCAGCCGGCGTGCTTTTGCTCAGAGCATGAGGGTGGTTGGTGGTACGCGTTCGCCAAGATCACACATAGTCGTGAAGTCGGACTGCGCGACATCGTTGTAGTTACTGGGCGTGATTTGAACGCAGAGTGGGCTATGGCGACGTTCAACGAGACCACGCGTGGTGTGGCGGTCGTTTTTGACGTAGGACAATCGTCGGTCGTCTCTGGTGAATTCAAGTTATGGGGCGAAAGGAGCTCAACCGTCCATGTTCCTCATCGCTGTGGCCCAAATCCTACACAGCATCATCCCCCTCAAGGGACACTCATGGTATCCAATGGTTCATCACCTCTCAATTTAATTAAGGCGCATAATCAATATGTATCTCCATCAGAGATTACAGGATCATCAGTCGTGTTTGGCCCTTCCCGAAGAAAATAAAGGACGCCGCTGAACCTAAAGATATAGATGAGGATCCCGCTCCTCCGCCCAGTGGGGATCCGAATACAAGCTCCGGATCTGAAGATGATTAAATTGAAGTGACCAGACTGTCGCCGTTGTCGGTGGCCAACCGTGTCCGTGATCGTCCTTTCCCTCTTTCCCTAATAACTCTTGCATAATAGATCTGATATTTCAAGATTTTAGCCACTAGATGTTTACGATAGTCTGTCCAAGTTCGTCTTCTCAGCAGGTTATCTTATTCTAAAACAAATGCAAACGAAACTCATTTTCTCTTGACAGAATTCTGATGCGGACCTGGCTCTAATCCACTACGATGACTTCTGTGCAATAATGTCTGTGAGTAGTTTTCGCTTACGCAACATGCAATGCGCTTAAATGTCTCAGCATGTAATGTTTCTCATCCGAGCTGTTTCGTCAGACATAAAGAAAGCAGAGATACTCAGGGAACATGACAGTGAGTCTGATGTTGATATAAAAAGAGGTGATGGTGTCGAAAAGTCATCCAGCCAGGGAGAACATATGGAGCGTAGCGTACGTCTTGCAAATACATCTGAGCCTCTTAAACTAGAGGGCACATCACAATTACACGAGGAAGTCGCGTGCGTTCTTTCATTGTGCCATTTTTCATTTGTGATACTATGATAATCTACAGCTGATGCATCTACGTTCACGCTCTGAACAATTGACAGAAACTCAGTCAATGGCGGGTAGCATGAGTGCTCAGCATTTGCAACACATTTTTTGCGAAATATGAAGCAGTGGCAGTAGAGAAGAACATCTAGTATGTCTGACTCAATTGTCATCTAAACGCTTTACTTGGACGACTAAAATGCTGTGCAGAGGTCTTCTGGAAAAGCGCGTATGCGCATTGAAGATTCGAAGAAAGAACCTGAACACAGTGCTGATAGAAGTGCTGGACCTATTGCCATTGACGAAGAGTTCTCCTATCTAGGTCTAAACGATCCGAGGGAAGTCGTTCCACAAAATACGAGCGATGCAGAATGGGCGAAGTTGGAAAGTTCACGACCACGACGCCGCCACGTAACAAACCGAAGTAGAGATAATTTTGTATCTCGTAAAGCTGTCGTACACCCACTCGATATTTCTTTGTGCCCAGCTGTTGGTCTTTTCATTTTTCACAATAAGAATAAGAATCGTGGCTCGGCTTTTTCGGCATCTTTGAGAACTCAGTGATCGGCAACCACGTGTCCGATTATTTTGACTGAGGCGATGCAAACCTGTGCATACAAATTCTACCTTCCTACTATACACTGACAGGACCGCCGCGCCTTGCAGCGCTAAACAGCATCGCATCGATTTCAGGTGGCCAGGCATCAGCTGCGTGTATATAAAAATCTGGACAGCGGAAGCTGGGAGATACGGACTCTGAGCTGGTGCCAATTATCTTGTCTACACTCTGTGCTGCGCCATTTATTGGTACAATCTATAACAAGTTTGAAGGAGGCTTATCTATTCCAATTATCACTTATCATACGATATGACTGGCCAGAATGATATTACCAGACTTGCAGATGAGGTGCGAACGACATATACTATTACACTATCTCTAGTAAACCTTATGCCTTGGGATCTACTATTCAAGCATGCTAGATTACTTGAGGTTGTTGCGGCCTACGAACATGCGCCAGCAGATCTGAGAGATACAATTGATCTTCTCGAGTCTCTTGAAAAAGGGCTTAATATGCGGGAAGCAGGAATGTTAAAACTGGTTGAGAAGAGGTTGGCAGCTTTTCTCTCTTGTGACTGCTAGTCTCATTCGATAATGATTCAGGAAAGCGGAGCACAAAGATATTGATAAGCTTCAGCGTAGTAGCACTAAACGATTCCTTTTCCGAGTGACGCATGGAGGGCGCGAAGGCCTCGAACGTAAGCTCGAGAAAGAAGAACGCGAGTATGTTGAAGCCGCACAGGCAGAGCACAATGAGAGTCATGCAATTGCGGAATTAAATGAAGCAGCTCAGAACGCAAGGGTAAAGGTGAAAAGGGATATTTATGCAAGAGTAATTCTCTTAGCTAACATGATGTTAAGAAAGCCGAACTGGAGACCGAAGTCGCGGAACGCAAGGAATTGCTAAGGCAGATCGATGCTTTGTACACATCTGCTTTCGAGGGCCCATCCCCTGGTTTAAATCATTTCATTTCGTTTCTCCGCAACTGCTCTAAACAATTTCGTAGATTTTCCAGAGGAGGATGCAGCTGAGGACGACCTGAGAGCTGCAGAATTGCATTTTGAGCATGTCAGGCTATTCTATCTGCATCTCAAGAACTTCGGAGACTAAAGCAATGACGCAGGCTCAAGCACGAATGTCGCACGAAAAGACTGTCTCCGATATCCTAAATCGCGCCGCCACATGCGCAAATCAGGCGCTGTCATCCTTGCAAAGCGTGTGTTTCTTACTGAAACTATCTTCATTTGTCTAATCTAAGTATGTATTTTTATTTTGGAAAAACAGGCGAACATTTCTGCAACGTACGACACATTCGGAGCCGGCGGTTTGTGGGCTGAGATGGCGGAACGGGATGATTTGCTACGAGCACAGACGCTTGCTGCGGAGGCGAAGCGCCATCTCGAGCGTGCGCGCGGGGAGCAACCGCTCGTCAATTCCGTGCCAGGCGGACAAATCGTCAATCCGTAAGTTATTCGAAGAGTCTACTTACTTTCTCTGAGAAGAGTGTACTGACGTGCTTCGTCATAGGGAATGGCTGAATGTCGTATTCGATAACATGTATACCGTGAGTCTCTTACCCAAGGAACTGAATGATCGTCCAGGACCGTCTGACGAGGAATTAATTTTTCTTCTAGGATTTCGTATTCCAACGTAATGTTTCTAACCTCTTCTACCTCGCATACAAATGTCTGATTCAATTCTGCTTTCTCTCGAACAGAGAAAATCAAGCAGTCTCTTGCCTCTGTAGGTCGTTTCCGAGAAGGCATTAATGTCGAATGCACCTTAAGTGCCTCACGTCTCGAGTCAAACACGCGTGCTGCGGTGGATGCTCGGGAATTCCTGAAATCGCGGCGTAAGGCACTTGTATCTATCCGTCGTGAGATCTTACGGCGTGTACGCGAGGACGGTGGAATATCCGGAGGAGACCCCTCAAGTGCGCCCCCGTTATACACGAGTCAACCAGAGGCGGGAGGGCGGATTCTCCAGCGTTCGCAGTCGCAATCGGAAGCCGGTGGAGTAGCAATTCCGGTGTCAGGCTCGGGGGATAGTTTATCACCTCCTCAATACGAGTCTCCATCGAACACTCGGCCTCGATTATCGCTAACTATTGGCGTATCTTCTCCATTCTTTCCTCAGGTTCCTATTACTTCTCAACCATCGTTTCCTGAGGCTCGTGGAGTGTCCCCACCATCATTTCTTCAAAGTCGTGGAGTATCTCCATCCTTTCCTCAGACTCATGGAGTATCTCCGACATCGTCTCCTCAAGCTCGCTTCTCGTCGGAGCGGCGGTTTTCCCCTCCTCCTGGCCCTCCGCCAGTTCGTCACCTGTCGACAACGGCAAGATCTAATTCGCCAAATCCTCATGAATCGCTTTCACCATCGTCTCCTCGAGACACGGTCGGGCTAGGACAGCGATTCACTCCCCCACTGGGGACGCCGCCAATCCGGAGACCATCTCCGGCTCCATCGCTGAGTATGCTACGACATTCGCCGGCACCGTCGTTGAACATGTGGCAACCTTCGCCGAGTCCCTCTCTGACGAGATCTGTGTCGACGCTTAGCACAAGTCCACGGATGGAAATGCCGCAGCCTTACCAGCACCATCCTCTATCTGCTCCTCCGTCTCCCAGGGGATTTAACGTACCTGGTATGCCTCAACCATCTGTTCCATCATTTAGCAGACAGAGGGAACCGTTCGTCATCGACCGTCCTGATATTCATATTGACACGGACGGGAATCCTCCAGCTTGGATTCCAATACTGAATGGAAACCCGAACAGTGATGCGTCAACTACAGAAGAGCTATATCCTCCCTTAGAGCGTATGCGCTCGCTTTCTTTGTCACCGCGTCCCACTACTATAGTTACACAAACGTCCTCTCCCTCCAGTGTCGCGGAGTCCTTTGTTGACGAAGACAAGGCCAGTAGTGAGGCTCGACCTGAACTGGGCAGGTCGCCGTCCACATCGTTCGCTTCCAGAAATCCGTATAGGAACAGTGCATCGTAAGGGATGCGTTGCAGCCTGAGGTATGATATTTAACACTCCTCCGCCCAAATACCTTAATTCTTCTCATGACTGGTCCTTTATCTGTCTGTTCCGGGTTGATTTTAACAGAAAATGTAATGTCTTGTTAGCTTTTAGACAAACGGCAAAGCCCGAGCGTCATCCATAAGTTTAAAAGTCCGACTTATGTAATAATATTGTGAATAATTGTGAACAAATATTTTCTTACCTTTCGACCAGATGCTGCAGGTCTATAGAACATTGCAACGGGTACGTTGTCCTTTCTCCATTGCCAGCTACCATTGTGCTCATCGCAATTGTAGGTGACGCCCCGCGCAGTCACTCGTTATCGCCAGACTGGTCGCTTGCTCGCTGCGCGAGGACTTGCGACAGCCTCTGAACCATATGACACTGTGATCATCGGTGGAGGTACGTTGTCGCATTCTCGAAATTTGGCATCATCACTGTACTGACGTGGTATTGCTTGAAGGCCCGGGAGGCTATGTCTGCGCTATCAAGTCAGCACAACTCGGTCTGAAGGTGTGCATACTTTCCTGTCCGAATACGCTGTAAAGGTCTGATGCAGTTGTATTGTCGTTTTAGACTCTCTGTATCGAGAAACGCGGCGCACTCGGCGGGACGTGCTTAAATGTCGGCTGCATTCCCTCCAAGGCTATGCTTAACAACTCGCATTTGTACCACCAGACTCAGCATGACCTTAAGCATCGCGGAATTGACGGTGAGCGTCATTTTCAATTTCTCGGGTGCGGCGAGGCGTAGATTGGGTTTTTTTCGTGGAACAAAGAATGGAAACGCTTTCTTCATATATTCACGGAGGTTGGCGTCAATGACGTGGCGATGAATGTTGATGCTATTCCGTGCACGCCTCATACGAGCCTGCGCAATGAGATCCAGTATATTTCTCTTCACGGCTGGTCTCTTTTATCTATCACTTATTTACTGATTGTATAATCCAGTCGGCACCGTTTCTGTAAACCTCGATACGATGCTCAAGGCAAAAAACACGGCTGTAACTGGCCTTACGAAGGGTGTTGAGGGCCTGTTTAAGAAGAACAAAGTCGATTATATTAAAGGCACAGCCTCCTTCGTCTCGTCGACGCGGATCGCAGTGCAACTGAATGATGGAGGAGAGACAGAGGTCGAGGCGAAGAATGTGGTGATTGCGACTGGCTCGGAGGTCTCGCCGTTCCCTGGCGGTGCGATCACGATAGACGAAAAGAAGATTGTGAGCTCGACAGGCGCGCTTGAACTTCAAGAGGTACCGAAGAAGATGATTGTCATCGGCGGTGGCATTATCGGGCTGGAAATGGGCAGTGTGTGGAGTCGACTTGGCGCTGAGGTGACGGTCGTTGAGTTCTTGGGCGGAATTGGTGGAGTCGGCATTGACGAAGAGGTTGCGTACGTGAATTCGAGCACACTCTTTACGGGATGATCTGACTGCGCTACAGGAAGCAATTCCAGAAGATCCTCGCGAAGCAGGGTATCAAGTTTAAGCTGAACACGAAAGTTCTCTCGGCTGACAAGCAGGATGACGGCACGGTACTCGTGAAGACGGAATCGGCGAAGGGTGGCAGCGAGGAGACACTAGACGCGAACGTGGTGCTCGTCGCGGTCGGACGGCGGCCATACACTGAAGGCCTCGGGTTAGATAAGATTGGCGTCGAACTGGACCCAAAGGGCCGAATAGTGATCGACTCGCAGTACAACACGACCGTACAGAACGTGAAATGCATCGGCGATGTGACGTTTGGACCGATGCTCGCGCACAAGGCCGAGGAAGAGGGCATTGCGGTCGCAGAGTACCTAAAGGCCGGACACGGGCATGTGAACTACAGCGCGATCCCATCGGTCGTGTACACGCACCCAGAAGTCGCGTGGGTGGGGCAGAACGAGCAGGATCTCAAGGCCGCGGGGACTGAGTACAAAGTGGGCAAGTTCCCCTTCTTAGCGAACTCGCGCGCGAAGACGAACCTGGATACGGAGGGATCAGTGAAATTCCTCGTGGAGAAGGAAACGGACCGTGTGCTGGGTGTGCACATCATTGGGCCGAACGCAGGTGAGATGATCGCCTCTGCTGTGCTCGCGATGGAGTACAGTGCGAGCGCGGAGGACATCGCACGCACGACCCACGCTCACGTATGTCTTGCCTTTCGTTTTCCTTTTACGATGGCATAGCTGAATGCTATTGTTTTCAGCCGACATTAAGCGAGGCATTCAAGGAAGCAGCGTTGGCGGCAACCTCCGGCAAAGCTATTCACTTCTGATCTTCGGGCATTCTATCTTATCCCTGTTAATCCATAATACATTCACTTTTCTATTCAACGTTGCTTGAGACTGGGATCTTGCCTGGATGAACATGCATGAGAGATGAGTGAGCAAACATGCTCTTCAACGTATTTTCTTGTTCAACTTTACGAACTAGTATAGACTTTCGGCAATCTGATGATCAGTGACCCTTAGAAACTGCACCTCTTGTCTTGTTCTCGGTATAAGTTTACTCGTCCCAGTCGACTCTATAACAGACTGCGTCGCGTCGCTCGCGCTAAGCTCATTCAGCTTCGGTTCATCTTTCATGCTCTCATGGCTTTGAATAAAGATTTCTGGTGACTGGTCGTATCGAAAGATGTTCGCAGTGCAGTGTGCGTCGCCGAAGCATACTTCAATGACCTGGCAGGCGTCCCGCGATTCGTGAACCCCAGGACTCAAATAAGCTTCTGCGTATACGTAGTACTTGATGTTTTACGCTATGGCGTGCGAGTGAGAAGGCTACAGACGGTAAGACATATTGATTAAAAATGGAATATCGATGCTAACGCAAGGACCAACACTCATGATAGATTTCACAATTGCATCTGAATCTGATTTCATTACGTTATATAGATACGTACATTAAGGAGAAAACGACGCAGTCAAGGGCAGTCATGATTAATCCGGGGCGTTGAGAAATGATAATATGGTCATGGGTGCATAAGGTATAATGGATGTCATTATTAAACTCGGAGGTCTGCGTCAAGAAAACCAATCAGCGACATTAACGTCAATCTTATTTAGAAACACAATAGTCGCCCATATGCGCTCAAGAAGTAGATGCCAGAGATGCCAACATATGTTCATCACAACTGTGATATAGAGTGATGGTGTAGATTGTTGCGCAAGCCCGGGCCTATATAGAGACTTGTCTCATCTAAACCCTCCTCACAATTGCACATCATCACTTGTCGCGTCGACTTTCGACACGAAAATAAGTATGAGTGTTTCAAATGAAGGGTCCGGTTTGTCCCTTGCAGATGAACTTCAGATGCTCACTACGGCAGTTCAAGATCAATACACAACCAAAGTATACCTTGCTTTACTCTTGCACCTAATCACAGTTTGACTTGCATTTGCACTCACTTTACAGTGTATTGATGGTCTGTCCTATTTGAACTTGGCTCACTCTGACTTCAGACTGAAAAGCGTGTAGTGGCCGCTGTCTGTGTTATGATCTATGACATAATGATCACGATCGATCAGTGAGTTATCATCAAATACTACATATATATATACTAACTAATTGCCACGGTTTATAGGGAGGTAAGCACTTTCATGCCAGCGTCAGTACATGCTCATTAAGGTAATGTGTCATTTATAGCGCTCTCTCTTTTGGCGGACAAAATGGGGGTATGGAAAGGTTCTGTACTACATTACTCGATATCCAGTTGCTATCGAAGGGGCCTTGTGGCTTATCTGTACGACATACTACTTACCTCTTAAATGAGACAGCCATCTCCATTAAACACTCTGTTTCAGTTTCTGTGGATATTTCAAGTTCTGAACGAGTGAGCTTATCTCAATCTTCAGCTAGAAGAAACTCTAATGATCCTCTATAGTTGTTAGACGGTCCTTCTCTAGTCATTGACATTCCTCTTACTACTGATTTACTGGCTTAGTTGTAAATTTGAGGCATACTTAGGATCTTGGTATGGTATTGTAATTACGCTCTCGTATACTCATACTGACTAATGCTATCAGGGCAACTCTAATTTTCCTAATACCTCTGCAAAGTACGTCATGATGTATCTGTATTTACAAGTGGGAATGTGCTTAACAAAGTCACATATTTGCAGTTGTTGTCATCCTCCGAACAGTCGCTCTCTGGGAGAAGAAACGTTCAGTCATCATCTTGCTCGTATTTACTATGCTTGTGTGTATTTTTCGTCGGAGAAACATAAGAGATATATCTACTAATGTCCTCTGTTCATTAAAGGTTGCAGATTCAGCGGATTTGGTAGTCTTAGTCCGGGTTATGTTTGAACTGCATTGCACGTATATGGGCTTATCCTTATATCGAGATCTCAACTAGTACTGACTCTCTTTCCAGATAAAATAAATCCACTGTACGTTACCATTGAAGACCAATTATACCATTCTCCTCCTGATTTCATTAACTAGCCTTCGCCCGGTTTTTGGATGTCTCAGCGCACTACAACAGCTGAAGTCGAATGTTACTATTCCGGCTTGGTCGGGACTAATCTTCTTCGACAGCATGATATTTTTGCTCACCCTCATGAGGGCGTTACGAGCATGTGAGCATTATTCATATGGAGTTTATCTGACTAAGAGACTAAATATACACATAGGGAAACTATCGCGCACACGTCTAATGACTGTCCTCATCCGGGATGGTTTTCTGTATTATGTCGTTATGCTCGGTCAGTAATCATGATATTATGTAAAATCATATCCTACAAGAGATAATCATTTCTTTTTCCTTTTGTTCAGCTCTCGGCATTTCAAATCTCGTTTTGCTTGTTGCGCTGCCAATAAACCACATTGGCCTTACAAATGCGCTTTCTCCAGTTCTGCGTGCCAGCTACAGTGTCATCGGAGGGCGTATAATGTTAAATTTGCGGGGGGTGCTCATGCCAAACGCAAACGAGATATTTGTAGGCGCTGGACAGGTGAAACTTGTGAATGTCTCAACCCGGCACTCAAATTCGCAACTGGAAATAGATTAGAGTTTTGGAAAGGATACAAGTATAGAGCGGGGCTCAGCATCGGGACGAGGGATTACTCCCAGTGAAGCAATGGCTGTGTGAGCAGCGCAATGANTTTTTTTGTTTTATTATTGCCATTATGCCCTAACTCTATCTTAATTGAATTCAATCTCTTTAATAACTCGAAGAAATGGGTCAAATAAACTAAAGCGGTTCACCTGGGGTGGAATAACTCAGGACGTAGTGTGACAATAAACTGTATTGCAAGACCGTAAGGTAGAAGGTAGAGTCTGCAATACAGGTGAGGCTGGTTATATGCTAGTGTCCAGAAAGGGAAACCGGAAGATCATATGACGTAAGTAACCCGAGAGGTTACATTCTCCCTCATAAACACAAGCAAACAATACTCGTTAAATACACTGTGCATGAAACTAAATCTAATAACATTGCGAAAGGGCTTGGAAGTCTGGGTAGATGAAGACTACTAGTATGGATGAGTTACTCAGAAACTATAAGGAACATGACGATTCAACGCAAAACGTGCCAGTGAGTGCTTCACTTTTCTTATAGACGTCAATACGGATGCCACAGTTTTGTTTTTGAACTGAATTGATGATGAAACTCTTTTCGAGGGGCTAAATAGAATGATATATTGTGCCCTCGACTGTCTTAAAGCTCCGTTTCTATAGTATGCATTGTACTTGACGTCCCGCAAGTCTATGAACAACGAGCGGTACATATACTTTTTGTCTATCAATATACCTCTCATTTCTAACCCATACTTCATAACATGCCTGTAGGCTTCCATGTCTGTCTTTCTAGTCGCAGGCCTCCTACTTAAGTACCAGTATAAAATGAAAAAAGGGAGCCTGAGTGCATATACCGAGGCGGAGAATCTAGGATAGGGTCTTGATTCTTGTGGTACTGCGTGTCATTTTACTCGTGCTCATCAATTTAACGAGACACATGATGGCTATCAATATATGACGTGCAGTACTCAGGCTGATACAATAATAATATTTCAAAAAGGAAGGGAATTGAGCTAAAACCAATATTGAAATAATATATGATTAACTTGATGGAGATTTAGAATTAAATTTAATTATGGCAATTGAAAAGAGGAACCACCACCACCACCATCACTATCACATATCTTCTAGCCTCTATCTGAACCGCTCGCTGAGCCTGTGCCAGAGCCCAGAGATAACTGCGAGATCTATATAAAATAGTGCATCCCGGCAATATAGTGCATGCAGTGCCGAACGAGAAAGGTCCGAACATTCACATCGCACGGCAGCATTATTTATGGAGGAATAAGGAGGGCGTGTGCGGATCTAGTACGTACATCTCTTACTCCATGACGTCGCTTGTCATTTGATAAGATGCAATTCTTCGCGGAGTACCTTCGATTCACACAACTAACTTAAAATTGATTGTTATCCTCAACAAAAAACAGAGTGTGATTGCAAAAATATAACTAGTCGAACTAATCATGTGTGAACTACAGGTGTCCAAGCGAGCCATCACGCATGTCGGTGAGCCAGCTGTGGTTTGTTCTAATAGTAGGAGCTGTAAAATTCCCTGCAAGAAGGCCATGGAGCATATGGTGGGTAAGCTTCTTCAAAAAGAAGGATTTTTAATAACAGACTTCCAAGCCAGAACTTGTCATAAAAGCCGTATCCTCGATGGCACTAGGCACCAGCCATTGTCTCTCGCCACAATTCGTCTGTCTCTCACTCACCTAAACCGTAGCATCAAATCGGATCCGAATCATGGGGAAAGCTCTGAATACTGGGCATGAGACTTCAGATACGGCGACGAATGTCTCCTCTCTAACCTACGATGATGCCATAAGTTCAGTAACATCCCCGGAAAGTATCCAGAGCTCTCATTTACAAGGTGAAGATATCGATGATAGTTCAGTATCAGAGAACAAGCCAAATGATACCGGATTCAATCTCAACAACTCGTGCATCGATGATGACAGACCCTTTAGAGTTGTTATCATTGGTGCAGGTTTTAGCGGCATTGTAGCAGGGATTAGGTTCGTTTCCACGATAGTAACGCTGCATTCCATATCGAATCTATCCTTATAGATTCTCTCAACGCATGAAGAATCTGCATTTGACGATATATGATAAGAACGCTGGTATTNGGGGGGACGTGGTTGACCAATAGATACCCTGCAAGCACATAGAACTTCAATTTCATTTCAGAATTGATAGCTAACCTATTCTCTCAACAGGGAATTGCATGTGATGTCCCGGCTTACAATGTATGTATCCCTTTTTAAAAAAGCCGCCATTCATAATCTGCATTTTGAACCTCTAAACAGTTTCAGCCTTCTTTCGAAAATTACGTATGMATATTCATCTGGTAGTTCACTTTATTACTTCTAATAAGAGWAACTTAAGACACAATGGTCGTCCTTTTACTCTCCGGGACCAGAAATTCACTCTGACCTAGAGCGTGTCGTCGAAAAGTACAAACTYATGCGGTATATCAAGCTTCAGCACGAGCTCATTCATGCTCAATATAACGAAACTACCGGAAAGTGGCATCTCAAATTACGACGGCCCATCAATGGCCCTCGATCAGCAGATGAGAATTACGAAGTTGTCGATGACACAGCGGACTTTGTCTTTGCTGGAGTTGGCTCGCTGAGCCGATGGAGTTGGCCGGATATCGAAGGCCTCAACAATTTCAAGGGGAAGATCATACACTCAGCAGACTGGGAGACGGATGAAAAAGGATCTTGGGAGAGTAGCGTGTCGGACTGGGGTGACAAAACAGTTGGGGTTATTGGTGTTGTACGTTTAATTTGTTCAGTATGAGGTATTATTGAACTAATCTGGATGGTTCGAAGGGGTCTACGGCGACGCAGATTGTTCCAGCTATCCAGCCTATTGTGAAGCATCTATATAACTACGCGCGCGGAAAGGTATGGCTTGCACCGCCATTTTTGTTTGACAAAATGTCCAAGCTGTTAGGACGTGATGCAAGATCTAACGATTGTAAGGAATTTTTTNAATTCCGTTTGATCATTTAGATTGATGCACGTTTCCAAAATGTCAGACACTATCACTGAGAAAGAGAAGGAGGCTTTAAAAGATCCAGTGTTTTTTGCAAGGTTCAGACATGATCTCGAAAACGAAATGAATGTAGGTTTAATTCATTCCTTGTTCCTGAAATATGCTAATGTATGATTCCTACTATAGTCCACACATTTTACTACTATAAAAGGTTCAGAGATTCAAAAGAATGCACAAAAAGCGTTCAAAGACCATATGATAACAAAATTGCAGAAAAAGCCATGGATTGCAGAACATCGTGCGTGCTTCGATATTGCCTGGGAGTAAACATTCTGATTTTGTTCGCTTCTTATTGAAGTAATTCCTGGCTTCTCAGTTACGTGTAGACGATTAACGCCTGGCCCAGGATACCTCGAGGCCCTATGTGAGGATAATGTATGGAGGAGCGACTTGTTATATCCGATCAACTACCAAGCCTTGCTTTTTCTACACAGGTAGACTTCGTCCCTACACACATCAAGAGAATCACGGAATCCGGTATTGATCTTATCGAAGGGACTCATCATGATCTAGATGTTATCATATGTGCAACAGGTAAATAAAATCATGATCTCTTTATTTAGTCGTTAGCTAAGCCGTTGCGCGTCAGGTTTTGATACGTCGTTCCATTACCCGTTCACGGTGGTTGGACGTGGTGGGAGAACACTACGCGAAAGGTATACTCCCCACCCTGAGACGTACATGTCAGTTTGCTCCGACGGCTTCCCGAATTGGTTCATAGCCTTCGGTCCGAGTTCAGTCTTCGGTTCAGGGTCACTCCTGCCCATGATGGAACGCCAGGTAGATTACGCTGTCGAAGCTGCTTTGAAACTGCAGAGAGAGTATTTAAAGAGCATCGAGCCTAAAAAGGAAGCAGTTATGGATTTTCATGAGTATCTGGAGGTGTGTCTACATATAGCATCAGCTTACAGTAGCGTACTCAAGGTCTATTCTCAGGAATATTTCAAGACAGTAAGCTAGTGGTTCAAAGACATAAATTCACATGGAAAACTGACAATATTCACAGACTGTCTTCAGCGAGAATTGCAGTTCCTGGTACAAAATGGGGAAGGTAGATGGCTTTATAGCTGCTGTGTGGCCTGGTACTTTTTCGATATCTGCCTCTCTGATTTTCATTGATGTGAATACCAATAATCTAGGATCATGCCTCCACGCATTTAAAGCTCTCAAATACCCTCGTTGGGAAGATTATAATTTTGAACGCCTAGATGGATCCCGAAATCGTTTTTACTGGCTTGGCGATGGATCAACACATTACGAAAAGTACATGGTTGGGGATCGTACGTTTTATTTTATCTTCTTTCTGAATTTGCGAATTCTAATTCTGCCTCAGGCGCATGGTATCTGCACCCGGAAGAACTCGATATCCCTCCTGGTAAGGACTCGTATTGAAGTGGTAATTCATAGCATTTTAAGCTGAGTCGGGATATTTCACAGTACCGACAGTATGATGTCTATATCATGTCTCCGAGCCGTACCGTATACAGATACGGCCGTAGGTTCAATCGTAGACTGTGCCATACGATACGGTACGGTGGCTTACGGCCATATGGCATTGAAATTATAAATTGCTTGTTTATCATTGAAGATACTATTAAAATATATGTCATCCTCTTTGAAAAGTCTCATACCATGAATTATTCTATTGCTAAACGACGTGTTTGACATACAAATACTTGAAATAAGTCACAATTATTCCCCCAACTCTTGGCCTTCAATGAGGTTTGTCAAGTCACACCTGCTAGATTTTGAGTAAAGCGTCAGGTTTAACTTACTAATACTGCTATGTATGTCTAAATCTAAATCTACACATATTATGAGTGATCTGTATCACTTAATGTCGCTTATAAGTATAATTAATCATAAATGTTATTCCTGCAGCTCAATATTGATTATAATTTTCTGTATCCTTATTTATGGCCTTATGCGTGTTCATACGGACTTCATACAGATACGGTCTTTACAATACGGCACTGTATTATCAAGTTCAGGACCTCATATGGTACTGTCGTATCTGAAAAATACGGTTACGGAGCGGAGCCCTAGTAGATATTGCCTTATCTAAAGATGATTTCCCAATCCTCTATTTTGGTCGCCAGAGGGAGGGTAAGCCTCCCGGAAAATGAACCACTGGCAGGGTCAGGCTAGTTTGGGACACAATATTCTAAGGCCAATTTTGAGAGGCCACCCGAACTTTGACCTGGGAGGCAATAAAAAATCCCCGCAAAAAAAGTCTGCAGGCTTTGTAATCTGACAAATGATCGGCACGTACCAAATCTGGAAATTTCGGTGGCAAAGGCCTACAGATGGCCAACTGAACACAAACTATTCACTCACTTTCCATCAAGCATGCCATACATTATATGCAAGTCTCATTCATTTAAAACGTCCCATCTACTATACCATTTACTTACACAGTCAAGGGATCAAATCCGTCGTACATCTATGGTCGATGTGGAAAATTTTCTCTCTGCAGTTTCAAGGCAGCTTCGACAGCGTAATCTATCTGGCGTTCCATCATGGGCAGGAGTGACCCTGAACCGAAGACTGAACTCGGACCGAAGGCTATGAACCAATTCGGGAAGCCGTCGGAGCAAACTGACATGTACGTCTCAGGGTGGGGAGTATACCTTTCGCGTAGTGTTCTCCCACCACGTCCAACCACCGTGAACGGGTAATTGAGCTCAAAAAATCGTTTGTAACTAATCTCTCAAATGTACAGACAAAAATTCTGTTTTTGGTAAATGTTAACAGTAGGACCAGATATGCGCAAAATTACGTAGTATACTTCAAAATGGTCGTCATAAGTAAGTTTACTCGCTTGTGGTTTTCACGTTAACATTCATAACATGCCCTTGCTCATGACTAGCCATTGAGAACTTCTAAGCGGCGTAAGAATTGCCCTTCGAGAGTATCTATGGCAGGGTCAAGTGCGGACTTGGCGAATTATCTATCTATCCAAAAGCTGCCATTTGAAAAACAAAAACACTTCGAACTGCACTACCTTGTGAGTGCCTTAAATTCTCACAGACAGCTAGCGCATTTTGCTGAACGCCGCTCTGATCTGAATTAATGAGGTAAGAATATAATTTTAAATTCAGATGCATCGATGCGGGCGGAGCGATTGCGGAGTTCTCTCATGAAAAGAATCACTGAGCATGCTGCAGAAAAATATATGCGATTACAGCCGTTCTCTTCAAAATGGATAGCGGAGAACTAGGTCAAGAGAAGTGGAAGCCTGTATGATATTCTCATATCATAAGACATGCGTCACAATAAACGTAATCTCGTTAAAAGGACGACCTTGAAGGCACCTTCAAAACTGTTCCCCGCCTCTGCTTTGAAGTGCTCGCTACCTTGGTTCTTTTCCAAATTATGTCGTTGGTACTGAAACATGTTGCGAGTGATGACATTATTCACCCGTTCAGTCATGAAAACGAAGAGAAGCAGACCCCAACAATCGACACATCGAATTTGGAGGTCCCTCCTAGCCCCAAATCCTCTTTCAGCTCGGATGTCTTACGCTCCTCTATCCCGCATAATGACACCCATGATATTCACTTTCAACGAGACGCCAACGACTCTTGCTTGGCTACAGAAAAAAAAATTAGAAGATGCAGGCTTCAAGCTCAGCAACTCGTGCATCGATGATGATAGGCCATTCAAGGTCGTCGTCATTGGAGCGGGATTTAGCGGTATCATGGCCGGAATCAGGTCGGTGCCCATACTCGTTATACTATCGCCATTCAACTGAATCTTAGCATTCAGATTCTCTCAACGGATGAACAATTTAAACTTGACAATATACGAAAAGAATGCCGGCGTTGGCGGGACGTGGCTCACTAATAGATATCCTGTAAGTCATACGCGAGCTGACATCGCTGTGTTCTCATCATCATCTAATATAATCTGTCCGTAGGGAGTCGCATGTGACGTCCCTGCTCCTTGTGTACGTGCTTTTAATTCCTCGTCGTTTATCAAATGACTAAATGTGTGGCTGAGCAGTATCAGCTCAGTTTCGAGAATCACGTAGGCATATCTACTCTCTTTCATTTTTGACCTTCTCATACTTATAACTGGAATGCAGACACAATGGTCTTCTCTTTACTCTCCAGCAGTAGAAATCCATTCCGACATGGAGCGTGTTGTCAACAAGTACAAACTCATGCGCTATATCAAGCTCCAGCACGAGCTCATTCACGCTCAGTACGACGAGGACAGCGGTAAATGGTACCTCAAGCTACGACGGCCTGTGTTTGACTCTATTAGTCCATCTGCGGACGAGCAGTACGAGACTATTGATGACACAGCGGACTTTGTACTTGCT
>SGPK01000247.1:0-35673 GCA_004802695.1 Phellinidium pouzarii
CTGATTTTGCGCCGGCTGCACCGGGGGGAGTCGCGCGTGTCATTTACAATCGCGATATCGATGGGCCACGGGAAGTACGGGCAGACGATGCGCATGTATGCGGCGGGCGTGCGCGTCGCGTTCCACAAGCGAAAGAGTTCATATTGCGGGTGTGGGATCACCGTGTGCGGCGGGTAGCGGACGTCGTATAACAGGGTGGTCGAGTCCCGTGCGAGAATGGGGTGCAGGTCTGGATAATCCCGCGACTCGACGAGAGATATAGTCGCTGGCGAGCAGGTGGTGGATCGATCGACTTGTTCATCTTCTGGAATGCGAAGAAGGGGGCGGAATACTTTACCTGGTCTGTTCTCCTCGTCATTTCGGGACCAGTGGACATACGAGTGGCCGTTCGCCGCGCGCTGGTCGCACACCGTGTCGCTCGAGTCCCATGTATACGCCCCTACGCTGGGAGAAGGGCCCCCTTCACGATAGCTACGTGTGCCCTGCTGAATGCCTCCGCGCATAGTTGTAGGCTCGCTGAGTGTATTGGCGAACGATGGGTGCAGGCCCGCTACCGCAGTGCGCGGGTGCACCTTGTGCGGGCGGATCTGCGTTGAGTCATCACGGTATCGGTCTTGCCACTGGTCAAAGGGATAAGACGCTCTCCAGGAGTCAAAATCTTCTACGTATCTGGCACTCTGGAGAGAAGAGGGGCCGTGCGGATGAGGGAAGGGGCCCCAATTAGTTTCTCTGTAGAAAGTCGCCATTGCTGGTGAATGAATGGAGAAACACTTTGTATAAGATGGACTCGAAGCGAAAGAGAACGCCGAGAGTCTGGTCCTACATACGGAATGTGTACGAATATTATTGTATACGCTGATACACTGCATACGTCCTATCACATAGCATAGCTAACTTTCACTCCGAAGTAGTAATAATAGTAGAAGATTGATAATGCTTCTCCTCCAAATACAGTATCCATGACCAGCTAGAAGCCATATGTAATAGTATTATCCTAGGCTAAGATCCCCCCTCCGAGACGTGGGCGTGCAGACGTATATCCGATATATATAAGCGCGTCGTTGTTCTCTCTCAGCACTCAATCAGATGGCATGAGTTGTGCATGGCCATAATGGCTCTTTGTTCTTTTTCCTTGTTCAGGGTCTGAGCTTGCGGGAAGCAGCATTGATATAAAATAGTGGGCGATGCTCATAAACTATACCTGTACGCATGACGTGTCTTCCGACATTCCAGTGTCATCTCACGGGGGGTTGCTGTTTTTATTATTACCGGGACGCGTCGCTGCCGCAGCGCAGCACGACTGCGTTCCACGTGGCCCGACTCGACTTCGGACGCAGCTAATTAATGTTCATCTTACTCTTGAGAGCGGTCATCGAACTTGAACTTGACTCGGGAGTAAGAGCGTCCGTCTATTTGATTCCGCGGCGCCAGTCAATATGCATGACTGAGAATAGATAGTACTAATCTATCAAAACATGGCGGGCCGTTTTGCCCCCTTTTTTCAATAAAAGACGAGGGCATGGAATTTCTCCATTAAAGCAAAAACAATAGCCGGATCGCAACTGCGCAGCAGCCACAATGCCTGTCAACGCCTAAACAAAATTGCAGAGCTCCAGTACTGAGCGATATTAATCCATTTCGGGGAAGCCTCCTGGAAGACAAGCATGAGCTGTATATAGAATAACCATCCGTGAAGGAGAATAATGATATAGATAGTCAACGCGCAGCAGCCACAACGACTGAGGCCCCAAAGATATATCAGATCTGACTCACAGACTTAACAGAGATCGACGAGACACGTACGCGTACGCGGTTGCCAAAAAAGGAGAGCGACCTTCCAAAACGGGTGTTGTCTTTTGAAAAGCGTGATGTAGATCGTGAGAGAAAAGATATATTAAAATTAATAGCAGGAAAGGGGGCTTTGTTTTGTTTTCTTGTCCCGAAAGAAAGACCACGGGACTTATAGTAGTAGGGTCCAGCGTACTTTGGCTTGCACTGGTGCGGCAGTGCCATTTGGGACTGCCACGATGTATTCTTTTTTTTTTATTGGGAGACAAAGGGTTGATGAGCATGTTATATCATTCGAGTAGACTAATTGCTACTGTATAGAGAGATATCAATGGGGTGTGTGTACATGCAGCGACGCAACAAAGACAAAGCTAGTACGTGTCATTTACGTTCACATTGATAGCTGATGCCGAGAAAGACGGATGCAAAGGTACTCCGAATGAGTCACTCGCAATATATACAGAAGAGGGTGATAGATGACTCTACAGCGTTCTACGCAGATAAACCGGGGAGAGTCGAACATCTGAGGGTTGCTTTCNAAAAAATACAAAGACGCGGAAGGTGAGAGCGAGTCATAGCTGGCGGAGGCCACGCGTAAGGTAGCCTGCCGGGGAACCGCGATGCGGCAGTCGAGAAAAAAAAAAAGGTCCAGCGACGTAACATTCCATATCAGGAAGCGGCATTTGTGCACGCACAGACCAAGTCATCGCGCTCCCGAGAGTTGTTTGGGAGTCGCGGGCAAAGAGCCAAGTGAGCTCGTTAGCTTTGGGCAGAAGTGTTATAGTTTCTATTGCGCAGCAGGCGCGTCGTCCATCAGGTAGGGTAGCCTCTGTACTACGGACTCGCAGAGTCACGCCGGCGTTTGCATGGAACAGAAGCAGCTGCNGGGGGGTGGCGGAGACGACGCTGGCGTTGGAGGCAATGGGTATGAGTCGTATCTCTTGGCCTTCGGTACCGCCTGGGGTTGCTGCGCCGGGATGGGTGGAACGTATGACGGAGGGACAGAAGAGCGGGGAGTGGACGACACCGGGCCTGCGTGCGATGCTGGCAGACAGCGATTCGTGACCAGGGGCACTCATTGAGTCGAGGAAGGAAACGTACCAGCTCCTGCCCGAGTATCAAAATACAGCTGCAATGCCCCGCCCTGCGCGACATGCCCTTGCTGCCCGCGGTGGACTGGCACGGATGCAGTGGGGTAGTGCGTGTGCGCGCTCGGATGCGGGTTGAGAGGCGGAAGTGGAATTGGCCCGAGGCGCGGGGCGTAGCACTGTGCTACGGTCGCCTGTGCAGTCCGTGAGCGGTTTGTGGGGGGGCTGTGCGTCGCGTCTTTGTGCATTGGTGGAGGGCGAGACAGTGTGGGAGGTACGTGCCATTGTTGAAGGTAGTTCAGAGCGTGGAGAGGAGCCGTGTTGTGAGAGCTGGGGACGACGACGACGACGACGAGAGGAGAGGGGGATAGTGGACGTCTATACGAGAGCAAGAGTTGTGGTACAGCATATAGTACTTATATATGGTCCAGATGTATTATTAGCCATTACGTAATAAATAAAAAGGGTTCAAGCAGGAAAATACTTCCGTATATAGCCTCGCGGTAAGATTGATATTTTATGTTTATTATTTTTATCTTAGCGTAGTGCTCTTTGTGCTCTGCAGTCATTTGTCTAATTTCGCTTTCGCCAGACAATATTAATATTAATGGATGCCTGCGGATGTTTTCTTGCTTGTCGTCCAAGTTGGGATGTACCGATATTATTATTAGTGTGCGCGTCTAATCTTTATTACTTTGTTATTCGTATTCTAACAATATCGTCCATCTAGATGATAGACATCTCGGCCGGTGTTCGAAGGCGTGTTTCTGGCACACCAATAAACGGCTGTCCTGTCTGGTTCCTGTTGTACGACGAACAAGCGCACGCATCCTCATCCACGCTACTGCTCCACAGATTCTGGCCATTAATATTGTCGACTCGAGAACGAGGTGGATACAAAAGCGCGCGCTCATGGCGGCGACCCCGGTCCTCTGGTCTCTCGACGTATTCAAAATATTTTATATTTCAGTTTATTCAGTAAGCGAGTCTCGCTTCTCGAGCACCCAGAGAGAGACAGACATACTAGCAGGACTCGTCGGCCTCCTATTTGCTGTTCTTTTTTCTCCTCGCAACCTGCAACCTGAAGCCACGACCCTGCCGAGCTTCCCACGAAGCATGGCACGGTGCCGCGTTCGTTCGCTGGCTCCGACGAAGACGTGGACTGGCCATCACGCGCAGCAACGAGGAATCGAAATATGATATGGATCCTGGCGGACGGCATGCCTCTATTGTTAAGTTGCCGGTAGTAACGGGTACTGGCCCTTTCCGACTTTCCCCGCTATGCTACGCCTTTGCCATTCGGCCATCGGACGAACGCGGGCTTGCCAATCGCATTAATATATTGCACGTGAGCGTGTGAGTACATCTCGCTCATCAGGCTTGCGGATGCTCGCAGTAGTCTTCCAACCAAACGAATGCCGCTGTCATTACGATTACCCAGATCTAAACGGAAAAGAAAGGGCAACGCCTGTCTCCATAGTATGTGTTTTGTTCAGCTCTGGGTTTCCATCCGATCATAATGGAACGTACACTCAGAATCGGCTTGCGCATGCCATCCGTCCTTGGCCCACCTGGCCCACCACGTTTATATGAAGCCATGTTCCCTTTTTCAGATTATCTTCATCGAGCGTGCGAGGCGATGAATTGCCTTTGATACTGCCTCTCCTCCACGTGCGCGAAGGATCAACCGTAAGTAAACGTGGTGCGAAAGCCCTTCGCCTCCGTTAGCAGTCACATCAGTGTACCTGTCCATACTCGAATTTGAAATAGTATATTTGCATTCTATCGAAAAATACGATAGCAAAATGAACTCTTGGCGCTTTCTGCTGTAATGTAATAAGGAGCCCAGCCACAATCTCGGCGAATCCAGTGCTGGGATTATACAATTTGAGCAATATTAATATACCACCGCATGTAAGGCACATCTCCTCACAACAAAACCAAACAGCGTTTCGATGGCCGCGAAGAGGTGCGTTTCCAAACAAAGTATCCTAATTTATGAATATTCTAAGAATGGTTCAAAAAAAAATTTAGTCAGCAATGCTTTTCAAGTTCAGATCATGCCAAAGCCAAAGGCTCCACCGTAAGATCAGTCCCGTTTGTTCGGATCCTCTGAACACTAGTCTTATGATCTTCGCGCCCGACATCCTAAAACTGATAACTCTTAAAGNAAAAAACAAAAACATCAGCATGAGGCGAGTACCTGATACCACAACGCATACGCGAGGTTTAGATGGGATCTAGTCTAAAAACACATCGTCGTAACACGTGTTTAGCGTCCGACTTTGGCCTCATGTTATAATGGCTTTAGGATGAGCGAGCACTAGGCATGGTCATGCAGGAGAAATATGATAGCCCGATGAAATGGAAATAGGGCCAAGGGAAATGCGCTCCGCAGCATGGCACAGGCATGGCACATAATTTAACCNTTTTTTTGTTTGACAAGATTAGAATGTCGACTTATCTTAGAGTGGGTCGATGATATATGAGCCGATGATTGAGACGATGCAGTGGCTAACTCGGTGATGCGAAAGCTGATCTCGAACTCCTCATACTCGATGGGTGGTGGGACGTTTCGATCGGCGACAGAACGGAGCAGTCTCTGATCCGATCCATTTCGTAGAAACGTCGGACGTCCGTATATTTTGTTAAAGAATCAAGATATTTGAAGCATCACGGTGTTTCGCACACATGCCTGTGGTCATCTGCGAATACGCTGGCTGCATGGAGTCGGAGTTACTAACAAAGACCGTATCCCGAATGGATACCTGCAGACCTGAGATCAGCATTTTAAGATGAAGCAAAATCTGGTCAGAAACTCACAGCTAAAATGAGATTGATTGGGTCGAGCTGTCTGCGACACTCAATAAAAGTTTCAAACTGCGCCAAGACTCGCGTATTTTCGCGTATTTTTCCAGGTCGCGGTAGAGCAGAGAGAAATAAATAGGTGGGATGACGTTTTCACGACGGCCCCATTAAGGCACTGCGCGAGACAAACGAGAGACCCAAACGCAATTGCAAAATAATCGGAGACGACAGAAAATGGAGAGTCTAGCAATTTATGCAGCGTAGGACTGGGGAGTACTACTAGTACGCGAGACGCGATGCAGCTAGCGACGGTGGAGGCGTAGCAAAAAGGTTTCCGCGTCGTACTCGCTTACCATATCTGGAAGCTCACGTAACGTCACGATATGGTACCTAGCAGTAGTGAATCTCCGAAGCAGTCATTTACTTGTATCTCGTCGGACTCGGACTTGGAATCGGAATTGGACTGGACAAGAAATCAGGACCGCTATGGATATGGAGCACTGAGATGTGGTTTTGCCTATGCATTCAGCGTGGATGACTCCGTTTCGCGTACGGGGATAATGACATCTCCGCGTCTGCCAAGCAGCGAAACGATCTATCTCAGTTGGAGCACTCTGTATGATTATATCCCGATAACAAGTTTCTTTACAGGGTGAACTGACAAGTTTTACTGAGTCATTGTACCTTTGCAACATGTGCATCTCGATCTTCAAGATACTCAAAGTTGACCCGCAGTTCAACTTGACGTTCAATTCCCGGTTGCGTAATTGCGCTGTACCTGTGCCAGGGTAACATGCGTCTGTTGCTGGACATCCATTCACGATGATAACATGTGAGTCTTGTTGAACAATTTTAGAGGGCATAGAATATCTTCATCAACGAACCAGACTTTACCAGATCANTTTTTTCTATCCCTACTCGCCTGGAAAAGGAAACTCACATGCCGATCACAACTCGCCTATGCAGTGTGTCTTGGTGCTCAAGCACCGGTCACGCATTGAAAAGGTTCAGCAAGGGCTGTGGTAGCTACAATATATATGAGTGAACACACAGGCACTCCTCGGGCCGCAGCTAGTAAGCGGAAGCGCCTGAAAATTATAAAGGGCGTCTGGGTAGTTGTCAGGGCCGCTAACAGAACCCTCCCTCCCTTCGCCGTTCTTGTCTCTCATACATTTGCTTGGTTGTCCCAGATTCCATTCTTACCCACAGCCTGTGATCAACAATAAATCAAATCACCATTCAAGTGTTTTCCGCGCTTAGTTCTTGATTTGTGCAGTGCGCAACTCCCCGTGGAGCCCCTTTGAGCTTCTTAGCGCGAGGACTGGACGTTACGAATTTAGATACATATTATGCATGGATCTCCCCAGGAACGGGAGCTCTACAAAGCGTCTCCTAGTATCACGTAAGATATTCAGGACCCTATTTAACTTGTCATGAAATCGCTAATTCCTCTTTCTTTATCTGCCTTTTCTTCTTTCCTGTGCCTCTAGTGGAAGCAGCGGTATAGGCTCAACTAGGGATCATCACCTCCCTAAAGAAGTCCCAATGTCTTATCCCCGAGGATACTACCAGCCCTACAGCCGCGCCTCAGCTGGGTCTGGAAGTCAGCCCACTCAACCTGCCGTTGGCATACCTCACACATCCGCTCACACACAATATCCATCCCCTATCGAGTCAACGTCGAGCAGAGGGCGCCATGTTTCCGACGCCGAATTGGCGATTCCATACTCTGCCAATTTTTTTTGCTCGGGCCCCCGGTACAGCGTCCATGATGCCGAGTCCCCCTGAACATAACCGGCAGGACGTGAGCCCACCTTGTGCGTACTTTCCTTGTTCGATTCTCACTTGTTGACTGAGAGCACGTTCGCGTTCAGTCACAGTCACCTCATCAACGCGGAATCCAAGTCTCCATTTCCTGCTAGCACGCGATTCGGCACTCGCGAATCGATTTGTGTTCGATATACGCAGGACCCCGCGCGAAGTCATCCCCAGGAACGTGTACGAGGGTTATGGCAATTTGTGGGCCATGCGCTCCCGCCCCCTTCATGTACGGATCGTTTCCCACGAATTCCCGTGGGTAATCGACATCAAGGCCGAGGAAGCGCCAGAGGGTGAGCGCGGTCTGACATGCGGTGATGTATGGAACAAGATCCACGAAGCACTTCTCGAGCCTCTGCAGGACAGTGATTGGGCACATCTTGTAGACATTGCGGCGACGCAGGAACACAAATCACAATCGCGTTTTGAACACTTGAATAATATCGCTAGACGGCAGATTGAACGAAGAGAAGACGTAATCCTACGGCGCATAGATTGGCTTGTTTCGAGGACTGTATTTATCGGATTGGAGAGAGACGAAGGATACAGACTGTTCCAGCGGCTCGTGCTTCCTGGTAAGAGACGCTGCGAAGAGACTTGGATTGCCGAATTTGAGGAACGGGAGTAGCTCTCTCATCGCACTTATCCATTTGGGGCAAGTTCTGCCAGTCTTTTTACTTATAATTTAAATTTCAGACTCCCAACTATCATACTATGCTGTACTTGTTGTCGGGCTCGAGAGCTTCTACGTTATCTAAGACGTGTGGATTTTTGTATATTGTAACTATGTACTTATTTTAGCATTGTGAATACCTCGCAGATGGTAATAGCAAGTGGCGACATCTTTCGCCACACATAACAGCCTGTGAAACTACGCTTGTAAAGGACAGTTCGCCGACAGCGGAATGAAGAAGCAAAGTGAGTAAGATGCGGAAGGTGGACATCATCAATTTTGCGCACTTATATAGAGCTTCCTCGCGCTTCACAAAGGAGATCATACTGTACCGAGCTCTGTAATTGTCCTACCGCGTCTATCCGCCCAGAAGTAACCATAACACTTATTTCAGTTGGCAATGCGGACCTAAGGCGCCCCCTCCCCCCTGCGTCCTTGCCATCTCGCAAGCTTCTCTTCGCGCCGGCGACTTTCAATCTCTGAGATGGAATATCCATACTATCCATTGCCCGTGCAGCTACAATACTATACCCCCACTTACCACCCGCAGCGGCCACAGAATGTATACGCATATTCGCTCCCGCCCACACCATTAAGCCCGTATATTCCACCCAGCGAGCCTCGTAGACTGCGTAAAAGAGCCCAAAGATGGAGTTTCGCAGGTGACAGCAACGCAGACTACTTTCACCCTCAGTATCAAGGAGGGCCTATCCCCAAATCAGCGCCACAGCCAGCGAGACGCGTGCTATGGATGGCGGACTTCAGTAAGTTTTCTTGCTTTTTTTCTCATAATGTTTTGGACACATCATGAGCTGACGATCACAGTGCGAGCTCCGAAGTCGACGCGAAATCCCACATTGCATGCAGTGCTTGCATCGGATACAACGCTCGTCAACTTTGATGTGCGGGTGCCACCAAAGAGTATGATCGACCCGAAAGCATATACTCGGTTTTCGGGCGAATGGGCTACTATCCGTCCGACGAAGCATATGCGCCTAATCTCACATGATTTCCCATGGATATTTGAGCTCGACTTCCGTGATATACCCTCGACAAAATACATAACATGCGGCGACGTGTGGACCGCACTGCAAACTGGCCTCTCTGAAGCGCTTACGGACGCAGAGTGGAGCTTGCTTGCTACGAATAAGAGTACAGAAGAGAGCGAGCGGAAGCGAGTGATCGAACGAATCACGTCGATGCGAAGGAGCTATGCACGTCGGGTTGATTGGCTAGGGCGAAATGTCGTGTTCCGCGGGCTCGCAAAAGACGATAAATATGCGCAAAAAATGCTGCTTCCAGGAAGAGAACCGTGCGCGGATACCTGGATAGTAAAATTTGCCACACTTTAGCTTTAGGATAAAAGCCATGGTACCTAAGTAACGGAAATAATAATTAGGTTAGAATTTGGAGTTAATGTAAAGTTAAAGAGGGCCGGAGTACACGGACTTCGAATTCATTTCCCACGGGTCCGGCAGTTAAATCTTCACAGATTGCCGCACAAAGGAACACGATGCCGTACATAGACGAGTATTGTTCTATTATTTGTAGATCATTTAAGTAGCTGGACGTGCTACTAAATGTCTTTGCAGCGCCTTCTGAAGTCCTCCTCTCAACTCGACACACACTCAGTTGCTCAGCGTACCGCTTTTGACCGTAACTCGAGGACATAATGAACACTTACACGCCCCTCATCGCCCCGCGTGCCCCACAGCCTAGAAATGCACCTGAACTTGCAGAGTGCAGGGCACCCCTTCTCAAACCTGTTCCTCTCCCAAATGTTCGGGACGGATACGACTCCACACCAGAGGTAGCACGGTACCGCAATCCGGAGCCCGTCACTCTCTGCAAAGCCCCAAAGACCCGACCAGAAGCGCTTCCACCTCATGCTGAATGCCCATATTGTCATCAAACGAGTCCCTACATACAGGCCAGCTATCGTCAAAGTGACCTGCACTCGACGTGTGAGTTTTCTATCTTGTGCTGGATGGAAGTATGTCGATGCTTACAGTACCACGAACTCTAGATTGGCACGCACCTTCACTTCGCTCTGACATGCCCATGGTCTCACCGCCCTCGTTATATGCTTATTTCGAGTGCCCTTCTCCCTCAGGCGCATATATTTCCCCTCTTGTACCAGACTCCTGTCGTTCATGGCATTCAAAAGCAAGAGATCCGCAAGTCGCACGCCGGGGATGATATTAAAAACAGAATATTCTTGGAATGCCCATCTTCTGAACCCCCACTTTACAAATCCGATTTCTTGTCCCCGCACCTCGGCTTGGCGTTATGCTGCAGTGTAGACGACAACAATCACATTTGCCTCAGAAGCTACTATTTCATCAACAACTATTCGTCACACAGGTGATCTGGACATACCTTTTCTCCGATATTTCCATAGCGAGACACGCGGATATCTACACAGGCGTTCCCAAAGTCCTGTCGGCGAATCATTTTTGCATCGCAGCACAATTGATAGCAGCCTTTCTACCACCCCCAAATTTCATTTCTTGCATTCTGTATTCTCCTACTTTCTCTTCTTCGTCTGATTAGATATCAGCACTGTAAAAAAAAAGAAAGTCGTGCCTTTTGTGTAGTTTTCTTTTATGCAATGTATCAATTCCTTTACGAATCCATATTTGACAAACGCCTGCGAAAGATGTTCAACCAGGGAAACATGTTTTCATTTGACCAAAATCTGCAATCTGGAAGCTGTATTCCTCGCTGAGCGCTTGAAGGACTGCCCATGGGTCCATGTTGGCGGTGAAGTGAGTTGTCGAATTCGATTTAGATACACAGCCCTCTGGCAGTGGTCATGAGGATCTGATGACGACCACAGTTTTCTCTCGGTAAAACGTTTCAACGGCTCGAGAAAGTTGATACAACAGGGAGACACTAAAGATGCATTCGCAAGGAATTTTGTCGAGGGAGGAGACGACCAAGATTGATTATTTTTATTACGATATGATCATACGATGGGCCAGCGGAAACAGCCGAGCCGAGCACCACAGACAAGCTTATATAATCTGATCTCATTAAAGACCTTTTCAACCACTAGTACTTGCGAATAAAAATCATCATAGGGAAGCCAACCATATTAATAAACAATATTAATATCTTTAGTCAAGGTTGGCACGATCGCACATACCAAATTCAGGTAGATTAGGTTACTTATATGCATGTATACAGCTTCCTCACTCTCGTCGCTCCCTTTCTCATGTAATATAGATATACTTCTACGCTGGCATCCCCAGAATATGAATATGTATACAGAGAAGCGCTTTGAGAAATATAGTAGCTTGGCCGGTGAACTCGGTCATGGTGAATATCTAATAATACTCTGAGGTCTACTGACATCTGCGGTGCAGTATAACTGCTTAAGCACGGAGAATCCTAAACCTTGTCTTTGAAAATTTCCTTGGTAAGAATTTTACGGACTGCATTTCCCAATTACCGAGCATCGCGCTCACCATCCCTTGATAGACGTTAAATTTCTCCGCTGGTATCGACTAAAGGAGTCGGATAGGCGTGTTACTTTCTTCGTTCGCAAGCTTCCCTAAGATCAGGGATGGCCGACTCGGATATGAAGCTTCAGAGACAGGGGAGATTTGTCAGTGGTACTGCAAATCGTCTTTAATGAACTGCCAGTGGGTCTCGCCTCTTCCTACAATCTTTTTAAAGCATGAATAGAAGTCCATTCAATTCTGACTTTTTCCTACCGTCGGAGGGCCAAGGTACCGAGCTGATACACTACGTAAGAGTACCACAATACTATGATAGATATAGATCAACAAAAAAAAAGACCAGAAACATTATTCCTCCGCGCAAATCATAATTGCCGTTGATTATTCTTAAAATACCATTTAAAAGATAATGCGTTGATCACGTGACTCTTCGTTCTGAAGTTTCAACTTGGGGCTCCCGTGCAGCCAGCGCACTCGGTATTGTGCGTATTGGTTATGGTATCTTTTCAGTGAGCATATTTGTTATACGTTTACTCGGGAACTAATATTTTTCAAGATGTGATGGTCCGTTTGATGCTCTAGCAGGTCATGCGTGAAACTGACTACCCCGATTCCGATTCCTGTATGAACAGCGTGTCAGGACGTGGTCAAGAAGCCCAAACTAGATAACCATTCTTACCGGTGCCACGCATCGTTTACATGTGTGGACTGTAGCACGACATTTATCAATGGGCAATGGAAAGGTCACACACAGTGTATCTCGGAAGCGGAGAAATATCAAAAGGGCTTGTACAAGGGGAAGAAGACCGTATGTGCTCCAGTCCGCTGCTGTGTATTTGCTGACCTAGTCAGTAGAATGGATCTAGTGGCTCGCAAGGTGAAAAACCAGCGAAGAGCCAAACGGCTTTCGAGAAAGTACCCGAATCTGAACAAGGCAAAGCCCGACCAATTTCTGAAAACAAAGGTCAGCACGTTAACACGATCACTCCTTGCTTCTTCGAATCTGTAAGCGACTCAGGCGCCAGCGCCACCGTGAGAATGTCCTGATGGCGACTGAAATGCTCTTTTATTCTTGTTTCAAAAGTAACTTTGACTGATTATACTTCCTTACTTTCTTCCGACTCATCTTGACGTTCTTGACGCTCTGAACCACATGCTGCAGTAGAATCTCGGGCTGATAAGATGGCCATAGATGAATCAGGCATCGCGGAGGAAAAGCAGACCGAGCTGAGCGTCAAGGACAGAAAGACGGACGCTAAAAATAAAAAGAGGAAGCGCAAAACTGAGGCGCTCGACAAAGCTTCTGAAAGCATTGCTCCGTTAGCATCGGAGACTGATGCGGAAGAAAGTACGGAGAAGAAAAGGCAGAAGAAAAGGGATGTGGATGAAGGTGGTGCTAAGATTGGAAAGGCAAGTTCATATCATCTTTTTTTTTTTTTCCAAAACTCTTTTACGAATTATTTTTTCACGATCAGACTAAAGTTTCTGAGAGAGCTGCAACCTTGGATAAGACACTCAAAGCATCACCAAATGTTCTGGTCTCGCAGGTGGTAGATGAAAAATCAGAGAGGAAGGAACGGAAAGAAAAGAAAAGAAGAGGAAAATCTGCGGAGCGCGTTGCAGTCGATGAGAGTGCCGTTGTTGGTGTGACCGAAGGAAGCCCACTTCCAATCGAGCAGGACGGCAGCCTACCATCGGTATATTGTACATTCTAGTCCGATACATATTTACTGACGAAACCCTTTATAAAAAGGATAAGAAAAAGAGGCGAGAAGGTAAAGACAGAGACTCTAAAGGAGCCGCGGGTACAGAAGCGAAAGCTGGAGAGCTGGTTGATACTATCATTGTAGGAGAATCAGCTGAAAGCAAGAAGAAGAGGAAGGACGGATCGAAGAAGAAAATTAAACGCAAGGGAGAAGTACTGATAGAGGATGATGCTGATGAAAGTAGGAAGACATCTGCGACAGCTGATGAAGAAAACAAAGCATTAATGAAGAAGCCTGGCATGGAGAAGCTTAGCTTTCACGAAGTTTCGGTGAAGGAAGGCAAGACGGAAAAGAGGAAGAAGAGAGAAAAGAGAACGGCTGAGACGCTGTAAATAGTGTAGATGCCTTAGTTCTGATATCATTCTTTCGCTTATATAATGCGATCGACATCAGGTCGCGATGCGTTTGTTCAATGTACACTTGAGTCTTCCAGCCACCAGGTCATCCAGCTCAAGACTCAAGACTCAAACTTTCACTCATGCGCAGAGATCGCCCTTCCGTTTTTTCGAGACATGTTTCATATGCTGAACCAGTGCTAGCTCCAACCTATGATGCCGACTCATGGCCACCCGCGACGCTTCCAGGCCTGCCGTTGGAGAAGATGCGTCGAGCGCAATGGTTTGGCCGCCAGTTGAAGTCCCATCACCCATGGTCAAGTATTCCAGAGCCAGGATCCTTGTCGCCGCGCAGCACTACCGCAACAGCATCTGATAGCCAGGACATGTCAACAGTTACAGATGAATTTTCAAGTGGATCATCGTGTATGTAGCCTAAGACTTTAAGACATGTTTCCTGTCAAGGTTCTATACTCACACCAACATTTCATACGCATACATGCAGCACATTACTCGGGCTTTAACTCTGCAGTTTACTCGCGACATTCGTACGACTCGCTTCCCTCTCAAGTTCATGCACTGCTTGATGCGTCTACCGCTTCGCTTATCTGGGACGTTCGTCACGAACCTAAGACGCTTAACACGTCGCCTTCCACATCACGCTTCTTTGGTCCCAATGCGCTTTCTTTCCCTTTGACTTCCACTGGAGCTGGTCATATCCGCATTTATAGCCCGGATTTCCCGTGGACGATAGAGATTGGCCCAAAGCCGCGAGCCATCACTGCGAGCGATGCGCTCCATGCTCTCCACGAACTCCTTAATAGAAACTTTGATGACACTGTGTGGGCCCTCGCGGATGAAAATATGAAGGCAAGCATCGAGCGAACACGAAAGAAAAGGACAGATTCAAAGGATCGACTAAAGAATGTTGACTGGCTCGGAAATCGCTACATGTTCAAAGGATTCTATCGCGACGATGCTTTCGTGCAACATCGACTGCAACCTAGTACTAAACCGGTCTCGGAGACTTGGCTGGTAACCTTCTCAAAACCTTGAAATTACGTCCGATCTTTGAATGCTGCTGCTCCGCTTTCCTATCCGGTCTCCAGTTACCCAGTCTCAAAGGAAGTTTCTCTATTTTCCTTTCTTTGCTTCAAGTTTATATTCAATGTCACCAAATCGGATGTACTACTCAATCATCGGACTTTGAATTTGTATCTCTTCGTATAATGGAACATCATACTGTCTAATGCATCAATACAAAGCTTCCCAGGCACTTGGATTTAATCAGAGTTCGCCTGCCTTCCTTCAGGACGTCCTCAAGTAATAGCTTATCTAGATTTGCTTTGCTGAGAACACGAATATCTAGAAATGAGTTTGCCTTCAGTCTTCTCCAAATCTTTGCATTGCTTCCGAGTCGTCTTCGAAGTTCGAACATGATGGAAACCGCGAGAGTATTGGACAACATATTGCATAAAGAAATCATCTTAAATCCCGCTTCCGCCGATCTCGATTTGTATATTAACAGTGCTGCCTTTTACACAAATGGATGATGTAGTGACCTCCAGCACTGACTGGATTATGCTGCTTGAAGTATACTGACCGTCATATCCCAGCCAAGTGACTGACATCTACACCGACTTCACTGACACCATTGAAAGTAAGTCTGCCTTTTTCGTATCCGACGCCAATGAAATTCTGGAAGTGATTTTCAGTGTTTATTGAAGTTTCCCCCAAGTTTCGATTTGGATGCCTTTTCACACTGACTGAAGACCCAAGTCCCTACTTCATGTCCCTGTCTTGTGTGACGTGCGGGGTGTAGCCTTGAACGGAATAGATGTTCTAGCTGCCTTTTTCTTAGAAGATTTTTAGTCGAGAAGATGCTCAGCATTCTCAACCAAGCCCAAGTTCCAAACCTTTTTACTTCAAGACTGAGCGACTACTGTCAAATACTTCGAGTCAATTCTTTATTATTCTAGCTCTCAACGAAAGATCGTGCTGGAAAGTATGTGGTTTATTTTATTTCTGACATTTAAGAAGCCTTTCGATGCTTGAATTGGTAGTCCGGCTGCGATGCGAAATGATGGATTCCTAATTGTCTGTCTACTGGGGAGGATTGTGGAACCGATATTGTCTTCTGAAATGTCTCAAGACACGTCGACAATGATTCGCACTGGCCTGCATGCCTTTGAGAATGCGTACAAAAGGAATATACACTGTATCTTGCCCTCAGATTACACTTCTTCAGCTCTACTATTATTTCGCACTTGTCTAGCGCCGAATGTGTTGGCTCGTTTTTCGTTGATAGTGCTCGTTGTCATTGGGTCTTCGAAGCAGCTGCCAGTGCCTTTGTGTCATCCGTACTGATATACCAACATTATCAAACCTGCCGATATCTCTGCCAAGCACCTTGCCATATCTATCTAATGATCCAACTTCCTTGTCAATTATTTCGATTTCCATTTCATGCGCTTCCAATATGATTGTAGGCGTCCTCTGCGACAACACTTCTCTACGTTTTTTTATGCCTTCTGTACTATCTCTAGCGTGATTATATTTAATTATCTCCCCGGGCCTCGTTTCTTTTAGGCTGATGCTTCGTTCATTGAAGGGGACATTAAGGCTTATTGCTGTCAGAAATATGACCAAGTCTGTTCTTTTCTTAGATAGGATGGACTTGTTTGTAATATAAACCAACTATCTTGAATACCATTTCAAGTTCAATGTTTTCCTGGAACTGCTTCTTGACGCAGGATACTACGGCCAAGGACATTGTCGTATATACGTCGACTGACGCTTATAATACACATTTGCTGCTTTATTTCTGTCTATTTAATCGTCGACATGGTGGCTATATGTTGAAGCGGAAGCAGTTCTGATAAATACGTGCATGTAGTAGTCTATTCCCACATTAGCAACAACAGAATCGATCGCGTCCACTACCGCACCGTTGCGACGAACGGCCACCATGCACACCCTGCAGGTACGTGACATGGAATATATGTGCATCAAGGAGCTTGTCGAATGCTGACGCTGTACTGGTTTTCGCAGAGAAACTATTGGGCGGTTCGCGATTATCTGAGTCCGGTGAGCAACATAGACGCGTCGGCTATCGCGACATGTGCTGACGCTGAGGTCTTAGGTTCTGAAGGAGAGCAAATTCAAAGAACATGGAAGGATAACGCCTGGTACGAAGAAGTGTTCGCACAATAGATGGTCTGTTTCTGAATAAGAGCGTGCAGAGGAGTTCGTAGCAGCGGGTGACTTTTTGACTTACAAATTTCCCGTTTGGACATGGTGAGCAAATCGAGGAATCTCTGAACTATAGCGCTCAGTCTTGAACGTGCAAAGGGAAAAAGGAGACGCGTCTAAAGCAAGGGATTATCTACCTTTAGATAAACAATATCTGGTCACGCGAGGAGGTGAGTTGTGATCTCGCCGGGTGTATGAGATCTCCAAGTTTACATTTTCAATGCTCGCCGAAAGTTCCTTGTCTGCGCCGTGCAGCGTCTCTTGCGTATACCGATGCAGATGAAGACGCCGAACGTCTGCTTTCATTCTCCGACTCGGCTGCTCCTGCGGATGGCGATGAGTGGGTCGAGACTCATGCAGGACGCAAGGCTTCGCAGCGCGCCAGCGCCGCAGGTATTATCGAGGATATTCCTGATGTAGATGATGCCCCGACGGAGAGCGCTACGGATGCCATGGCCAACATGTCCTTGTCAGGGGCGACGAGTATACAGGCGAACGAGACTCCTGACTTCGATGAGATTCCTGATATGGAGGAGGACTTAGAAGGTGAGGATGATGAGGCTACGGCGGCACCCGTGAACAATGCAATCGAGGCAAAGTGAGAATAACATTATTGATCCTGAGGCACTTGTACTAACTCCGACAATCGTAGCCTATACAATGAAGTCGATGCTACTGAGGGAGGTCTGCTCCGGGTTCGGACTTACGACGTTATGATCACATATGATAAGTTCTACCAGACACCTGCTATCTGGCTTCTGGGTTATGACGAGGTGATTTATATGTATCTCTAACTTGTCTGTGATGAGATCTGAAGAATCTGTGAGCAGAATGGCACTCCTCTTAAGCCTGCACAGATCTTCCAAGATGTGCCTGCCGATCATGCCTTCAAAACGGTCACGATCGAACCCTTTCTTCACTCTACCAGCCTTCAAGCTGCCCTTGTCCACCCCTGCAAACACGCGAGTGTGATGNAAAAAGATCATTGAACGCATGAATGCAAGTGTAATCGAGGAACAGCGAAAGTTGAGCGGAGGACCTTTGATTACGAAGGACAAAGAGGGCAAGAAGAAATGGCTTTTCCGGCGTGCAAGTGGAAACAAGGATGATAAGACGGTGTCATCGAGCCCAGGAGAAGAGGAGGAAGTAGAGGGCATGCGGGTGGATTATTATCTGGTCATCTTTTTGAAATTTATTGCGTCCATTGTCCCGACGATCGAGGTAGACTCAACTACGTCCTTCTGACCATACACGACCCACTGGTACCAAGATCGACCTTTAGTACATTGGGAAATTCTCGAGCCTAGATACTTTTTTACTCGTCTGAAAAGCGGAAAATCTAAACATGTACACCACCGAACGTCTACTAGTTGTACAAGTTATATGTGCTCAATCACCGAATCAGTTTTCATGCCAAAAATCAAAATTCTTATTCTTAGCGAAATGATTTAACACGTGATTCAAGGACGCGTCTTGGTCGGCTGCGGCTGAGTTCTCATTTGACTCTTGTGCGCGTCTAACGCGTCGCGAAATCGAATGCATGCACATGGATTCTGAAAGAGCACCGCTCAATGATACACGCTCGCGGGAGGCTTTGAATGTCGACGAGATGGAGCAAATCAGGTCCGTCTTTCTACGGCACGCAGCCGTGACTCGGAGCTACTGCGCATGCTGACACAGTATGGTCCAGTCGTTATGAAGACTTCACAACAATTGGTACGTTCTCAAGTTCACGACCCTTCATTTTCCATTGCAACCCATTATTATCTCCATATAGATTGGATAGAAGACTCGATTTTAGAACGCAATCGCAGGCTTCGGATAGCCGAACACGAACGTGTAGAACAAACGTATCGCGGGCCCAACGGCGAGATTACCTTGTCATGGGTATGGATTCAGGTCCTGAGGGCTATCAGCGCCTCTCAAACATGGCTAGTTGTCAGCTTAGCTGGTAGGTATCAGTAAAGCACAGTGGTGATACAACATACTTTCTGACAAGACACAAGGCATTTGCATCGGTATCAACGCTGCAATCACTTCAATCATAACAGAATGGTTGTCAGACCTCAAAATGGGTTATTGCTCGGACGGATGGTGGTTAAACCAGCAATTCTGCTGCTGGGAAATAGAAGGGGATGAAAATGCGTGTGGTTCTTGGCATGCATGGAGTTCGATCGGATTCGCGCGGTGGTTAGTTTATGTGTTATTCGCGGTAAGGGCCTTTCTAATTGCTTCTGCTCATTATAAATACTCACTATGAGGTTCAATTGCAGAGTTTATTCTCTTTCATTTCTGCTCATCTCGTCAAGTCGTTTGCAAAGTATGCCGCAGGCTCAGGAATATCGGAAATCAAATGTATTCTTGCTGGATTCATTATGAAGGGTTACCTAGGGGCTTGGACATGGGGCGTGAAGAGTTTGACTTTGGTGAGCGTGTTCTCAAAATCATTACCTGCACGTTTCTGAAGTTCATCAGCCGTTAGTAATCGCGTCTGGTCTTTCAGTTGGAAAAGAAGGTCCCTCCGTTCACGTTGCGTGTTGTCTTGGCTATATTGTAGCTCAGCTTTTCGGAAAATTTGCTCAGAGTCAAGGTAAGGCCCTATCATTTCCATTTTTTCCAATTCAATTCACTGAACTTGTACTCAGGAAAAATGCGCGAAATTATCACCGCAGCTAGTGCAGCCGGTGTCGCTGTTGCTTTTGGTTCTCCTATAGGCGGTGTTTTGTTCTCTATTGAAGTGAGTGATTATTTAGATAGATATATGGAAAAAAGGCGGAGAAAGACTGACCTCTTTAAAGGAAATGAGCCATACATTTAGCATAAAAACAATGTGGCGGAGCTTTCTTTGTGCGTTGGTCGCTACTGTCACACTATCTGTACGTTCGCTATACTGGTGCTTTATGGACAAAAACCAACTGTATGAATCAGACCATGAATCCCTTCAGGACAGGCAAACTCGTGCTTTTCCAGGTTACGTACGATCGTGATTGGCACTTTTTCGAGATCATGTTCTTCATTATAATCGGTATATTTGGTGTTCGTAATTATGTTCAGAACACGAATTCTGTAAAACTAACACCGGTACGCAATAGGGCTTATACGGAGTCTTGGTCATCAAATTCAACCTGCAGGTTGCAGCTTTCCGCAAAAAATTCCTAGCTAAGCATGGCGTTGCAGAAGCGGTTACCCTTGCGTCACTCACGGCTATGATTTGTTACTTCAATCGCTTCCTTCGCATTGACATGACGGAGAGTCTGGCTGTACTCTTTCATGAGTGTGATGCTGCTGGAGACATCGATAATCTTTGTCAGTGAGTTACATATTCATGAACACTCTTTTTCTGCACTATTAATGCAGTCTTCTATCTTTGCATTTCTCAGAACATCGGTTCAGTGGAAGATGGCGAGCTCTCTGTTCCTAGCAACAGTAATTCGCACTGGCCTAGTGATTATCTCATACGGTTGCAAAGTACCTGCAGGTATTTTCATCCCGTCCATGGCTATTGGTGCTACGTTTGGGCGTATGATCGGTATCATGGTCAAGGCCTTTAATCAGTATGTAAATTTCCCCGGCGCNTTTTTTATTATTTTCTTATCTCCATTGTTATAGGGCATACCCGCACTTAGGCATCTTCGCCGTGTGCCAGCCTGATGTTTCGTGCATCACTCCTGGAACATATGCTTTCCTTGGTGCAGCCGCGGCTCTTGGGTGTGTACATATTTATTATTTTTCTATTTCTTAATGATTAATCTTATTCTCACTCGTGTAGAGGCATTATGCGAATCACGGTTACTGTCGTTGTCATCATGTTTGAGCTGACTGGGGCCTTAACCTACATCCTCCCGACAATGGTGATAAATTTATTTTTCATTCTTTGGTCTATTCCAGCTCCTGACCAGCACGTATAGATTGTGCTGCTAGTAACGAAAGCTGTTGGTGACTTCTTCGGAATCAATGGCATTGCGGACGAGATGATACGCTTTAACGGTTACCCTTTCTTAGAAAAAGAAGACCATGCTTTCCATACTACAGGTCAGAATGACCCTCTGAAGGTTTGAAGCTTGTAACTAAAGAGTAAGATTCAGTTTCAAGTGTAATGCGCACGGAATTGGAGACTTTGTCAGCCGCAGGCCTTCAAGTTGGGGACGTTGGTAAATCAATTTTTGTCACATATAGCTTACAGTTAATCAACTCTGTTGCGACAGAATACAGGCTTCAGCAGTCAAGTGTAAAGGGGTTCCCAGTTATATTTACGGATCACAACCGCCTCCTTCTGGGATACATTGGACGAAGAGAGTTGCGCTATATTATCGGTGCGTGGATGGTCTGCGATTTGCTCTTATATATTTTTACCTAGGGTCCTGTATCGACGCAATAGACAAAGCAAAGCGAACTCACGGGGTTTCCACTAATACGCCCTGCTCATTTTATTCCGTGCCATCGCATCATGATCGAGAAGAGATCGCCAATTTGGCAACAGGTCCTGCAATTGCTATTGATGATGAGGTTTTCGCGAATATTACCAATGAGACTGCCTCTACGGAAACACTGGATCTATGGCCATGGGTCAACCAGGCGAGCTGACAAAACCAGCTGCGCGAAACACATTTCTGAAGACATTTTTGTTTATTTCCAGACTCCCCTCACAGTGTCTCCTCAACTGCCTCTGGAGATAGTCATGCAATTGTTCAAGCGCATGGGGTTCGTTCGAGTCTTCTTTCCGCACCGAAGATTGCTTAACTGATTTGCGTGTTATAGACCTCGAGTTATACTTGTAGAGCAGCATGGGAAGCTTGTTGGCCTGGTTACAGTGAAGGACGTTCTGCGGAACATCGCAAGTGAACAGTCCGATAATTTTACTTGGGGCTCTCGCGCTGGAATAGACGACTTAGTCGAAGAATGGTCATCAACGTCATCAATGTTAAACTCCATATCCTCGTGGTGGTATCGTATGTTTAGACGATAATGGATGTATTTATCTTTTGGTTACCTCTAATAGTTTGTATACGCTTATTTTTAATCTATTGCCTTAACGTTGCACAGACATGGAAGTTCAAAATACTCCCTCCTGAAAGTAAAAGGTAAATCAAGCAGAATAAGTACCATTCCCACAAGACAGATAGTATTTACATAAATATTCCGCATGTACTATATGTTATTACAGAACAAAAGTGTCCCTTGAGATAGGTAAGAGACATGACAAAAAGAGCCAAAGCGTGCAAGGCCGTTCAAAGCTCGCGTTCCCGTCGAGAAAACCCTCTCCCACTTGCACTAAAATCAGCATACTCACAAACGCGACGCGTCTCAAGAAATGGGTTTCCCATGTCTTCGCGCCAGCCAGGTTTCTGGCTAAGAAGAACTTTCTTAGACCCGACAGGGCACCGGTGGCGTAGATACTTAGGTCTGTCGTGTTTTCGGAATTCGTCGCCCAGTTTCTCTAGCTTGTAAGTTGACGTCGCAATTGCCTTGCGAATTCAATGTCGTAAATTTCACGCAGCCTACGTATTAGCAATTTCCTTCAGAGAAGATTGTTAAATAAAGTACCTGAGATTTATTGCTGGCACCTTCTGCATAAGGGACATCCTGTGAGTCGGCAGAGGTAGATTCGGGGCGGATGATCTTCGTGATCATGCGAGAGATTTAGTCAATGATCGTTGATGTACGAGTTTAGTTTGGAGGTTCACCTTCACATATGTCTTGGGTTCTTCTGCAGAGAATGACAGTCTGTCGTAAATACTCCAGCTCACTTCATCTAAATCTGGATGTCTCGCTACAGCGCCTTTTATGAACTGCTGGAACAGAGGACCATTTTGAGTTATATCATCGCTTGTGTCGATTGGTGTTCCTATGCGCAGAGCACTCGACATCACAGCGAGCATAGGCCAACTAAGAAACGTTAAATGGAGTCTGCGGAGTCCGATAAAAGGCGATATCAATGATAATAAATTATCGCTTTTTCCGGGGGGAAAGCACAAAGACACATGGAGTAAGTTCACAGAAGGACAAAACATCCCTAGACTAAGAGCAGCGTCATATGCTAGACCAACATCGTCTCGCCATATTAAGATCAAGTCGGAAAGGTTTGGCTGAGTATACTTAAGGAAGTAATTAAAAAGAGCGGGCGGGAACGCCCCGACCGGTCCTCTCGGAGATCCGTTAATGCTAAGGGTATTTAGGCAACTTCCGCAGTGACAGAGGAATTGAGCCACAGAGTCCCAGAACTCTCCGCATCCATTTGGGGCCCCAAATCTAACAGAACGCATCTCCGCGATACATTGACTATTTTCGTTTCTAAGGTTGACGAGTATTTGTGCCCAAGCAAGTGCGGTAGGAGCTGAAAGCGATTCCAGTCCGATTTCTTCGAGGGACTGACCTGATCCTAATACCGTCCTGATACCGTCCAAAGAGAAAGGCTGGGGTCCCCGTAAAGCAAGAACTTTCAGATTTTCGAGAGTAGGGCCCGAATAGTTCGAAAACAAAGGACTTTGAGATACCTCCACGATCCAATTTAGCCGTAACTCCTCGAGAGTTTTGGAATTCTGTGCGACGATGAAGCACAGGTCTGCGTTTTGAACATTGACGTATCCAAGAACGAGACTCCGCAGATGAGACAGGTGCGTTATGGAAGGCGTTTTGACGAGCGAAGAATCATAGATCTTCAGGTAGTGGACATTGGATATGACATTGCTCGGAAGCACATTTACTAAAGCCGACAAAATTTCTGGATCATGTTGGAAGTGCCCTAGAATGACCTAATACTACCGGTAAGTCTTCATAATAGCGGAGGAAGAAACTACTTACAGTGATTTTCTGGAGACTGATCAAGGTGGGTAGAATATCCAAGAGCTGTGGATTCTGCAAAGTCTGAACGACCTCTCTATTCCACTCAATATGGCCTTTAGGTTCCTCGGAGATCTGCCCACGGCCTGGTAGCATATCAAGACGTATGCGGAACTGTCTTTTCCATTGATTTGTCGATTTGACATCCTCAAGAGAAGAAGCAGTCTTCACTTGACAAGGCACTTTCATATCGATATAGAGGGTTGTGACTAGAGCAGCGAGCTCTGGAGAGTTAAGGATAGTCCGAGCGAGTGCATCGTAGTATGCCAACGAGCACTTGCAGAACGATACTTCTAGAGTTTTGTACAGCAGAAGATTGGCATGGGGATATGTGTTTTTCGAAACTAGCGCTAGGGAGACTAAATCTCTTCGGGAAACCTGAGCATAACTGAGCATGCCAGTGTTACCATGAGATAAATTCTGTTCAGCGAGCTTACCAGCGGTACTATTTTATCCTATAGACGATGCATTGCAACGAGTTGATTAAGAAACACAATATCGATAAGAAGGACGTGCATACCCAGATCTCCGGGGGAATCTTATGAAATCCATTTTCTAGAGCCATTACGCTGTTCGAGCACTGAGTCGTACAGAAAACGCGGCAGATCTAGACCCAGGAAAAGACGAAATATTGTAGACTTAGAATTTGAACACCCGTGATTTCAGCCAACGCGTCGACGATGCCAGCAACCGCAAACAACACGTTCAGTCTATCTATCATCTGATCTGTACAAGTCCGTTTTCAATGTAAAATACTTGGGATGCAGCTGTCGTAGATGATGCGGAAATCTAGAGTCGTGCAAAACTATATAAATTCATCTAGCTCTCTCATAGTAGTAGCTCATAAGAAATCTCGCGCAAGCACTGCAACGAGATAGCACTACCTACTAATCGTATCAAATATTTTCTCTGTTTCATACAACGACTGGGCAGGGAGAGCAAAATGAAGTCCCATATATTACGTGATAATAACAGTTACTCTTGAATAACCTCGTAGCCTTTTTGGACGGGGAATGCAATCCGCAGGCCAGCGAAGATACAATCCACAACAGCAGCCCCATTGGCCAACCCAAAAACAAGTGTGGACGCGTAGAAAAAGTTTGCATTCCCTGTCCCTTGTACAAGCCACAAATTATGAAAAAGTGGAAGGAGAAGCGCCGCGTGAAGATGTAACAGAGCTGTGACAATGGGATGTCGGAAGTCTGAAGATTACTCGTTAGTGATCATACAGTAAATGGAAAGGAACAAGTGAAAGGAAATACTTACGTTGATATATCTCAGGGAATAATGATATCATGCTCAGGAACAAACCAGAGTCTGCCAAGGTGGGATATGACTTAAACATGGCCAGAATTCCCTGCAATACGAATGTTGCATAAAGGGGGTCGTGCCTATAAACGACTTAGGTGTTTACTATGATAGGAATAACAGAAGCGAGGCTTACTGGAATTTTATGCAGACCGGTGCCACATATATCAATAGATGTATCTAGGGTGGAATGCCGTTTAAAATGTACCGCCCGACAAGTTGAAATTCATCACATACAGAGAAGACCATGAGGAAGAAGGGTCNGAAATGATCGAACATTTCCGTAAAAAAGTACCACCAGAAACCAGGATTAGGTGTCAGATCGTGTAGCAGCAGACTGCATGAAAGAAGGGAAGCGTTGATAATGAGAAAAAGCGTTACGTGCCCGGGGTTACGCCTACCCTGTACCCCATGTTTTGAACACCCAAGAATAGCCGCCTGAAGCCAGACTTGAAGCAAGAGATAATGCTAATACGTAAAATGAGAACTCCCCAGCTAGCTTCAGACCTTGTCGTCGATTTGGGGAAGCATGGCTTGGAGAGGCCAATGATGAGTTAGGACTACCGAGCATGAGAAGGATGAAAGAGGGTCCCAGGAGTAGATTAGGCAATGACAAGTGCGTCAAAAAAGCGAGAGCCAGCAGGCAAGGCGCCTTTTTTTCTAAACGGGAATTATCAGCAGAAGTCAGAACAGATAGATATGATTCATACTTGTACATGCGAAAAAGACAGACGCTAAGTACAAGGTGTTCTCTAGCGTTGATGTTGATAGTGCCAACGAGGACAAGAAAATGTACGGATTAAGGATGAATCTGAGAAGAGATGATTTAGAATCGGACGCAAATTTAGTTATTGCAGACGCTTACGCGCCGACAACCATTGTTTCTCTTCTGCCCCCTGTAACGTTCGATCTTGATCTCCATATACGTACTAGAAAATAAGCGGACAACGCGTCGCATGCTGCCCAGAGCATACGCGCCGTTATCGCGGTCAATGGTATAATTGTTGAAAATAATGTCAGGAGCAATGGTGACTGTGAAGGGGATCAGAGCTCCAGAAGTAAAACGTTACTCCAAACGAGAGCGCACATGGTAGAACACTCCTCCAGAGTATGGGTCAATGCCATGCTGGTAAAGAAATATGCCCTCCCGCACTGCTCAATAAGTAACGCGGTCAGACACGCGGAGTTGTCAGATTGCTGAACGGCGCACACCGAGAGTAAGAAGTCAGTGGTGACGATAGGAGGTGATCGTGTTTAAGAAGGTCATGTATGGATGTGAATGAAAGCAAAAATCGACTGGCGACGACGAGAGGAATTGCACTTGTCATAGCAGCTTGTGCTTCAAGTTGTGCGACGTCTCTGGACAACGGAGCGTTCGGTCACTGTCACCTGCGTTACAGCCATTCTTTGTGTTGCCGGCCATCTAGCATGTCCTCTGAGTCGGGAGCCCACCTCTCACCAACAGAAGTCTACTTACCCAGTTCTCAATGTTCAGTCGCCTTCGAAAACGCTTCGGACGCAGCCATCGCCCGTCTATCCAATGAAGAAGGCATCACTTTCTCGGTCTTGCAGAAGGTGTTCAATCACCTCATCCTCAATCCATCCTTTGATGTAAAGGAATTCACCTTCAGATCTATCGACGACATCGATAAGCACGTATCAGAGACAAAGATGGCCATCATGGCCAGCGAGTCTCAAAATGCAGGACTTATGAACATGATGAACACGATACGATCTCGCAGACGTGGATTTTTGGACCCCGTTATCGTGGAACTGTTTGTTACACATATCCAGGAAAACAGGATTCCAGTTGGCCCTGACTTTAGACTGAAAGAAGGAACAGACGACATAAAACTTTTGCNAAAATCTGTGCCTCGTTCATCGTTGCTGGACCTTTAGCACTCGGCGGGCACTTGGCAGTCGTCTGACCATGACTATCTTGACCAAGACCGATATTCGTAAATATCTCCAGAATCCTTTGTGTGGATCGTGGACGTGTGGACTCCATCTTGTTTTGAAATACGAGGAATACGAGGAGATGATCGACTCGCCGGACGCTGCGGACTTTGACACACTCTGCGACGATTTCCTGCTCTTAAGTTGTTCCAGGCATCAGTTAACGGGAACGATCCGCAAAGTCGTCCGTATCGGAGTGATATGAAAGGATATGGTTATATCGAGAAGTTCCTATCCGTTTTCAGTCGAAACATGCCTGTTTTGAAGAGCCTAACGTTGACTGGTATGTCGGAAAAACTTTTGGTCACTTGCTTCGAATCGCTTTCGCAACAGCCAGACAAGCTGCAGCAACTAGAGTTTCTGTCTATCGATTGCGAAGATGTCATGTTTAACAACACTAAGAAGGAAGAAGGTCCATACCGGAATCTTTACAATATTCACGAACGCATCGCACCTTCACTTCGGACGCTCGAGATCTCAGGGACTACACCGTTCGTTCACCGCATGCTCGAGACCTTCAAACCGCTGGATAATTTAACCTTGAAGACGTTGGTGGTTAATTTCGGATTTGTCAGGTATGATATGGAGTACGACTATGAACCCTTGTCGGATTTACTTGCAGGGTTACAGAGTTTGTATATCTGCGGGTATACCGACTCTGACTGGATAATAGGCACCCATCGAGATGATCCCAGGTCGGATCTCGTAAAGAATCTCGTAAAGGAGCTTGTCATACCTAAATTGATAGAGGGATGTACCTCATTAACAAGCATCGACTTGTTTATTCCATCAGGAAAAGACAAGGAATACGTTTCTTGTTTGCCTCTACCTACGACATTGGAAGAAGTGTCCATTTACTATTCATTTTATGATACTCTTTCGCATGATGAAGTCCTACTCGAGGCAATCAGAAACCTCCACCGTCTTTGAAAACTCCGGATAATACTGTGCGCAGGACTCGACAAGCAAGTACTTAAGCTACACTTGGACAATGTGGTGGACTGCTTGAGGAGAACAAGTCACGCTTTTCTAGAGATAAAATACTTCGGGTTTGAGCAGACGGTAGATTACTGCAGAGCAAAGGAGATACAGCTTGTCTTTCTGGATGGAGATAAAACGTTTCGATATTTAAATGAATAGGTATGCACCTCTTGCAATATCCTTGTTGTCGAGGTACTAATAGCACACTATATTTACCAAAGACACGAGAATGGCTAGTCTAGAGAAACCACGCCGAGTTATAAAATAGTCATGCTTATGCTTTTCAGCGTATTGGGATCGCATACTTTGTTCTATCATCTTCTTACATAATTTTCAACTGTTTCAACTTTCATGTTTCTTTCATATATTAACAAAATCTGTGTACTAGCTCCGGCACGACGGATCAATACTAATACTGTGTGTTCGTAGCTTAGAGTAACAGGTTGAAACGAAGTCTACATATGCAAATGCACTGGTGGTTGAATGAAATAATCATGAGCAACAAGGAAAGACTTGCTTAACATAACTTAAAGTTAGATAAGATACAAACAAGAGCCTCAAGATGCGATATGTTGAAGTCTCGCGTACTCTGTCGTGGTGATCTCATCATCGGAGACTGCTTGCGAGTCCAGCCGCTTCATTTCTATACGCATTTTTTAGCATATTTTTCTCAGCTCTGAGATACCAGACGTTTTCATTAGGGACGTAGGGACTAACAAGGTAAGGCGTAGGGCTTCATCCGGCCATCCGTACCATGGATAGCAAATATCTGCGGGTATCCGCCAGGATGACACCATAAACGTACAGCGATTCCGAAACGCTATAAAAATTAAATTTTGTTCTGGAAAATATTCCTGTGTTCGAACGCGAAAGAGCTCAGGTTCGGCAACCTCAGATGAAGTCCGGTTTGACGTTCTCCAAAAGCGCCAATATTAATGAGCTTAGCAACAACTGATAAAAATTACAGCACGCACTTCTGCTTCTGATATGCATGCTGCATGCTGAGCCGACCCATCTTAATGTATACCCTTGTTTTGATTTACTCCATTTGGGTATGCATTATGCAATAAAATGTTCATTAACATATAGGGCTACTAACTTGGTTGAAACCAAAGTCTATACATTAGGAGGGGTTCGACTGTACACGACGTGTCGATTACTGTCCTATTTTTATGAAGTCGAAAAATTGATGGCCGTTTTGATCGTTTCTGTGATTGCCGGTATTTATGGAAATCCCATTTAAGCAGAGGTTGTGCTACGCTACGAGCACCTAACTTGCTCGAGCTCGGGCATGGCGCGCAACATCTCCGATGAAGCTCTGTACGAGTACGCAGACAAGGTGAAAGGGCAGACCATATTAATCACTGGTAAGTTCAGATGCTGCTTCACTAATGTAGCGGGCTGTTCATGGATTCCTTCCGTGCAGGCGCAGCCAGAGGGATTGGGAAAGAGGCGGCGCTTCAGTTTGCAACCCGAGGGTGAACTTCAGGAAAACTTAAATAAATTAATAGTTCTAACGATAACCTACAGGGCAAACATAGTCATAGGAGACATCGATGTGCAGGGTGCTCAGGAGACCGTGGAAGAGATAAAGCGCGCAGGCGGGTAAATCACCAATCTACCCTGATATTCGTTGTTCATGGATTGACTGTTTGTCTCAGAGATGCTGTCTGTAATACTTGCAATGTGCTCGTGTATGACGACCTCGTTTCTCTCTTCGAGTTGGCGCTCTCAAAATTCGGTCGCGTAGACGTGGTGGTAAGCTCAGTCTATTCTGATGTACATGTACATGTACAATTCTTGAACATGCCGCATTCTTGCATCTCACTGCACAGGTCCCAAATGCTGGAATCAGCGAATTTAGCCGGTTCTTAGACGTTCGATTGAATGAACGAGGCCTGCCGAAGAAACCTCCTCTTAAGACAGTCGAAATAAATCTCATCAGCGTCCTTCATAGTACGTTAATTCGTATCTTTCACATTATACTATCTCTTTGACATCGCCCAGCCACACAACTAGCATTCTACTACCTCACTCAGAACAAAAATGAGGGGTCACTGAAAGCACTCGTCTTCATCGGCTCCATGAGTATAATTATTTCACATGTGAAGAGAAAAACGCTATCAATAACATATTATCTTTCAAGGTTCCATTATGGCTATACCGTCTGCGCCCTTGTATTCCGCCTCGAAGCACGCCATTGTTGGTCTCATGCGCTCTTTAACGCATGAATTTTACGTGAATGGCCTACGTGTATCAGCAGTCTGCCCTTGGTTCGCCGGTCAGTCCATGCTTCTCCGCTAGCCCGCGTTGGAAACGAAAGTCAGCTCATTTGATGCAGATACTGGGATTATCCCGGCCGCTTTCAAGGTCATCATGGCTGGCCTCCCTCTGGCCTCGGTTCAGCGCATAGGAGGCGCGATTGTCCGGGCATCAACGGATAGCTCACCTGATGTGAATGGGTCTGTCTACACGGTTCCAGATGAAAAAGAGGTTTTCCGTATCCCTTATACCGAAATCACCGAAGGCGCTTATGGGCTGCTTAGTAAGCGAGTGAAGCGAGCTTTAGGGTGAGTCTTGTCTTGTCTATGTCCTGTCGAAATGTCTAGGGCCGCTGCTGATAAATATGGTTGCGAGTAGGTTCCTACAGAGTGTGAGAACGTTTATTGCGCTCGCAAAGATTTTTGCAGGTTCCTCGACTGCNAAAATTGCTCGTCGGAGCTGCAGTCGGATATGGGACGTACAAAATTGCGCTCTCTCAAGGCTTCGTCTGAACGCACAATAATGCATCATCCTTAACTTATAGTAGACTGAATGCGGTCCGTTTCTTGGTCCATTTCTTGTTGCTGTTTACTCTCGTTTATCTTCATTTTGACATTGGGTTACTCTATTTGATCTGATTGCACGTAGGCTGCGATATACATGTTTACGAGTTCTCTAGATGCTGATCGGCTAATTAGNAAAAAATCGGATCGAAACTATATTTCTGCGTACCTGCGCCGACTATTCTGCACGCGAATGAACAGCCAGTCAACTGCGGCTCTTAGTCCGGTCCTACAAAGAGCACATATCATAAGTAGATGATATTTAATATCATACGCTCGTGAGATTCAGACGAATACTCACCCCTCAAGTGCGGATACACCCATAACATCAAGACTAGCGAAGCGCTCTTGGCGCTGGTCGGTTTCCTCACCGTGCGTGCGGCGAGCACTATCTTTCTTTCCTTGGTACCACTGCTCGTAGCTCTCGCGGATTTCCTCTACGGATAGGCTATCAGGCGCGTCTTGTTTGTTCGCAAGCAGCAAGAGTGGGACGTGTAGAATCTTCGGTGCTGATAGGACTGAATCTGCAAAAATGGCGGAGATAGCCTTGTCAAATACGTGGGGTATGGAAGGTCATATCTCAGAACAGATACAAACCGAAGACCTCCCATCCTTCATTCAGCCGCTCTCGGTCAGCCGCATCGATGATATACACGACTGCGTGACAGTCATCGTAGTATTTATTCCATATAGTCCGAATTCCAGATTGCCCGCCGAGGTCAAAAAATTGGAGGATAGTAGACGGGAGTGTGATCTTCCCCACTTTAAAAAAAAATCGAACAAGAAAGAGATTTTATAAGCATTTGAAGGTTGTATATCAGTTAGCGAGCGCTACGCACTGTTCTGCCCGACGGTAGGTCCTATTTTGTCAGGTGGGAGGCCTGGCACGCCGGTGTAGAGGCTCTTCACCTTCTCGAGGAAGGTCTGCGCGCCAAGAGAGTATGCATTTCAGCACGGGGCGATGGCTTTGCAGTTGGATCAAAGACGTGCCGCTCACCGTCTTGCCTGCAGCATCGAGGCCGAGGATGATGACGGAGAACTCCTCTTTTCTGTGCAACAGGTTTGTTTCGATTGGCTTCGTCTTTGCTTGGGAGTATGAAAATGAGTGCACTTACTGTGTCAGGTATTCATGTAGGCCTCTGAGCAGATGATACATGTGCGCATTGAAGCATAAATATTGAAGTCACAGGTAGGTCGCGCGATGCAATGCAGCGTGTCTTTGCCCAAATCGGGAGCAGCATGCTGCGCGCCACAAGTAGTAACTTAAAGATTCGACGGTACAGCGCTTGCCTTTGCATTCCACCAAAAAGGCCAGTGCACGATGGGTTACGCGTCATATTATACTTTCGGTCTCCCGACATTCACGGTCATCGTCATCGCGCTGTACCTCCTCTTCACCGGTGCGTTCTAAGTTCGTTCACAATGATGATGGGTTGACGCTCTTACAATTGGGATGAATGTAGGTTCTGGTGAAGCGTTCAATGTTGGACGGTTCCTTGAAGAGTCGAGTCCGTATGCGTGGGCGTCGACAGGTATTGGGCTGTGTATTGGTCTCAGCGTGCTTGGCGCGGGTTGGTGTGTTGTCAAGTCGACTTTATGTGATATGCTGTGGAATGCTAAATTATTGTATTTTGCGTATTTGCACAGGGGGATATTTATTACGGGTGCATCGATTCTTGGAGGCGGCGTACGCGCACCGCGGATACGGACGAAGAATCTCATTAGGTACTGTTATTATCTTGTTTGCGTCTCTGATGCATACGACGTTGTTAGCGCGGTTGCGGCGCACTCAATCGTGCTGGATAGGATAACGATAGCTGACTTCGTTTCGTTTTCGTTTTCTAGCATTATCTTCTGCGAGGTCGTGGCGATCTATGGTGTCGTGCGTACCCCACTCTCGCTATAGAAGGGTGTATAGACGAACTGACACCAAACTTTGCGCGCTCGTGTTGGTTACGCTAGATCATGGGCATTGTGTACTCCGCCAAAGTGCAGGCTGTAAGCGAGGTGAACCTTTACACGCGCGAGAACTACTTCACCGGTGCGTTTTTAATCTACGCGCTCTTCATCATCAACTTTCAATATTGAAGCGCGAATAAACNTTTTTTTTTTAAATTAGGGTTCGCTGTATTCTGGGGCGGCCTGACTGTTGGGATGTGTAACCTACTCTGCGGCGTCTCAGTGGGTATTACAGGCTCGACTGCCGCACTCGCCGACGCAGCAGACCCGAACCTCTTCGTCAAGATCCTCATTGTCGAGGTGTTTGGTAGCATTCTTGGGTTGTTCGGGCTCATTGGTTCGTGTCTCTTTCATTTTCAACTCATTCGTACTATATCGACACCCAACTTATACGTTTTCTGTAGTTGGGCTGCTGATGGTTGGCCGAGCGGGCGAGTTCGCTGTTGCGCCTGATGTGGCGAGTGTTTCGCCGTTGGCGCAGTTCGTGCATAGCGAGTTATGAGCGTGCTCCGGTATATCTTTTAAGACAAAAACTGAGCTGGACATAGACACATTACATCATAATCAAGTTCTTCTCTTTTCTGTTTACAGTTTGTACATGTTACAGGCAAGTTGAAGACTATGGGTAAGTACTATATACAAACGGAAAAAAGATATATGTGAAGCGAGTACAAGGGAAATCGTGAAGTCATTTTCAGAGCACAGCGGTCGTAGTCAATTCATAGTTCGTCATCTAGTCTCCATGCGTTGTCTTTGACGATCTTTGCGCGTTCAAGGAGATATTTGCCTGATGATAATAACATCAGTATTAGCACAGATTTGCGAATCGAACAGAGCTACGACAGCACCTTCTTTGTACTTCTGACTGCTCTCAGATGCCTTGACGTAGTACCACCCGAGACGGTCGTTGCACCCCACGCAGAACAGATCGGCAACGGTGTGGACACCCGTACTAATCATCATAGCCGCCGTCGTCAGCGACGCAATCTCACATGGACTAGAGGCTACTTTACTCACAGAAGCGTGCGGCTCTCTTCTTTCCCGAGCCTGACGTTTACGGCTGAGTGCATGAGGCTGGATGATATATTTAAGCGTGTGCGGTGAGGCGAGGGTACGGAAATAGCTGGACTCACAAGCCTCGCCCTTCTCGACCCGAGAAGGCCTTGCTGTAGAGCTCGTCCTGGAGAGTCTTTATTAGGGGACGCGTAAGCTGAATGTATGCGCACGCGCATGCGGCGCGACAACAGCTCACCAGGACAGCGGAGCACTGTGCACAGGCATAATGAGGTCTGTCGTGGTAGATGGCGATGACGTCGGCCTTTGTGTCCTCGTTAAGGTTCATCGTCGTGGCCGGCAGAATGGATGCGCGCGGGTCGTTCCGGCACGTCCCGAATGCAATATGCTCCGCCACAAACAAATCAAACAGGGAGGCGAAGAGGTCGGTTACGGTTAAGGCTCAGAGAGACGCGGAGAGCGCGGAGAGAGCGAGATAGGAGGCCGTTGTTGGCAGCCTTGTACTTGGACGCAAGGTGTGGGAGCGCGGTGCTTCCCGGGGGACGGCCACCACGGGACACGGACGGACGGTGGCTCGCAAGTAGTGCAGAGCGATCGATCGAGAACGTTCTGTGCCAGCGGGCGCTGGTCGCGATTAGGAGCACAGGAGTCTGAGTCTGAGTCTGAGTCTGAGTCCGAGTCCGAGTCTGGCCGGTCACGCCTGGCTCGTCGCCGTCGGCCCTGTTGCCAGCAGGCAGGGAGAAAGAGCGCGGACTGTGCTGGACTCATTGGGCATGTCGACAAAGGCAGCTGTGTGTCGTGGGACGTGACGGAGAAAAGTGATTGATCGCTCATTTTGGGGGCCAGAGTTTGCGCTGTCGTTGCGGCTCAGAATGCTTGGGCGTCATCGACCAGCACTGTCCCTCCTCCTCTCCCTCCTTCTTCCCGTCCACCCACTAGATGAGCAGTCGTAGATATGCGCCGTAGTCTGCGCACNAAAAATAAATGTACCAAAAAATGTGNAAAAAAAAAACGGAGGTGGTTGGCCAGAAGCTGAGCTCGTTGTGAGGAACGTCGATGCGGCCCCACACCGTAACGCTCTAGCCGGCGAACGCGTGCGATATCCGGACTCTTGCCGCCTACGCTGCCACCCTCCGCCCTGTTCTTCACCATCACCATCAACTGTNCCCCCCCCTTCTCATCGTCCCCCTCCATGGCTGCTGCCGCCAGCGACCTCTTCCCTCCGAGCTTTTCCTCGCCCCTCGCTGATCTCTCCGAGGACAACATGGCCCTCGACTCCTCCAACTCCGACAGCGCCTCCGACGCCCCTGCACCCGCCCACGCCAGCAACAACGGCAACAATGCCCATGTCGTCCAAGAGGACGACTCCGACGCCGATGCTGATGCCGACGCCGATGCTGATGCCGACGCCGAGGGCGACGTCGATGCCGAGGCAGACCCCGACTACGCCGACGACGGCGAGAACGACGTGGTCCCCCTTGCCTTTGTGGCTCCTAGTGGGTCGAGGCTCTCAAGCAAGGTGTGTTTTCTATTTCATTCAAAAAGCCTGTGACAGAAGAAACCTGAGGTCCTAAATTTGGCATTAACTTGACTGTGGCAGGTTGGAAGTGTATGTACTACTTTCAACTTTTTCCAGCACAAAACTTCCTTTATTCATTTATTCATTCACAACTTTTACAGGGATATGACGAGGAATCGGACGATGGCTCGTACGCGGATGAAGAATACGGAAAGNAAAAAGGTGGTAAAGAGAAAGAAACCATCGAAGCCAAAGGGTATGTTGAAATCTTTTTTTTTT